>JABUQX010103352.1:20000-37515 GCA_015478945.1 Trachelipus rathkii
AATATAAACTTCTGAGAAAGTCAAATTGTTTGAGAAAATTAGTTTATCGAGGAGAGCAGTTTCTAGCGGCTTAGAAGAAATGGCCAAGGATATTTAAGTATCTTTGAAACAAGCAGCATCAAAATTTGTTTTCTATTCAATAGTTGTAGATGAGACAACAGATATAACAAACACAACACAACTAGCTATGTTTGTACGTGTAATAATGGCAGGCTTTGCCATAAGAGAAGATTTACTTTCTTTAAAATCGATACATGAGACTACCAAAGGTGAGTATCTTTTCCCCCCAGGTCAAATCATGAATAACTGAGTTAGATTTACCCTAAGAAAAGCTTACCGGTGCCGTTACAGATGGTGCTCCATCTATGGTAGGGCATCAGAAAGGACTTGTACCTTTAATTAAGAAAGAATTAGAGAACTTTCAACTGGATTTTAAAAAATTGATGGTGTTCCATTGCCTTTCATCAATAGCAATTATGCAAGCAATCACTAGGAATAATATGATGAAAATAGTAATAATATGTGTTAACTTCGTTACAAGTAAAGTGTTGAACAACAGAGAATTAAAGACATTTTGAAAGATTTCGAAGCTGACTATGATGATTAATTATAATACTACGAAGTTCGCTCACTAAGCAAAGCGCCCATGCTTAAAGGTTAGCTTCGATCTTGGCTATGTTTTTTTTTTGAGGGAGTGGGGGGGTTCACCCCATATCGGAAATGGTTAAAATTTTCTTAATTTTCAGCCAATTTGGAACAAACAAAGAGCAAACTATAGCTTTTTCTAACCTACTCTAAAACGTTGTTTTCATGTTGATTTCTCTACTGATTTGTTTTGTATTTTATTTAAAAAAAAAACTAATTCTCAATTTGTTTCCTAGGAAAGCTTGTCGCAATTGATTGAAGCTGGAAGGTAATTTCGAATCTAACTTTTTTGATTTTGAAAAATGAAAAATTGCAATTTTTTTTTTTGCTCATCCAATCAACAGGAAATTTTCAGGACGTATATAGTTGGGGAGATAGACATTTTTTATTTAGATTTTTTTTTTGTAAATGCAACATTTTTACCTTTGTTCATGGAATAAAGTTTTCTTGAGATTTAAAAAAAATATTTTTTTGAGTATACAAAAAAAATGATCTAAAGAAAAAGATGTATCTCGCCCTATTATATACGCCCTGAAAATTTGATATTGATTGCTGTAATCTTTAGTATTGTGGTATGTTAAATTTTAAAACATTGCAATTATCTGTTTGTGTGTAATTAACATTTATTATACAACTTTAAAGGTTAAGTTTACTTTGTGTGATAACAATCATACCTATGAATTTGCTAAAAAGTACTGAATTATTTGCTTATGCAAACCTCTTTTGGTATTATAAAGATTTCCCGCCCCTCCCTATCCTAAACCATTTTCATTTTGTTTTGTTTTTTACCGTATCAGCACTTCAAAATATCATGGTTCTTTCTTCTGTACTTCTATTCCATTTTCTTCCTTAGGCAGTTATTGCCAAACTAATTATTTTTACGTTGTGTATATATTCACATCCGTTTCCTTGTCTTCCGTTTCCTCAATGTTCTCATTTAACTTCAGTACACAAACATTTTCTCTCTTGTTCTCTGAAAGACCATATTAAAACGTTTCTATTCTCTCTCTCTCTCTCTCTCTCTCTCTCTCTCTCTCTCTCTCTCTCTCTCTCTCTCTCTCTCTCTCGCTCTCTCTCTCTTTGAATTTTATCAGCATTCACTCTCAAATTCGACACCATTAATAAATGATATGTCTGAGTCTAAGGGGAGGCTTCGTAGCACCTTCGAATTTTGTATTTTTCTTACATTCGATGAATAAAACAATCAATGCTGAATTTCTGGACAAATTCTCCTGTTTTACAATCCCACCTGTAACCTGCGTTAGATTTGTAAAAAAAATATATAAAGTAAAACATATTTTGAACATCGTTTTTCGTTTTTGTTTTATAGTTTGATTTTTATAAAACTTATTTTGAGAGGCTGACTGTTATTTTGTTGATTATATGTTTTACTTATGTTTTTTTTTTAACAAGTTTTGTACACTGAAATAATGATAAAAAAAGCTAATAATGTGTGGTTTATTTTTAATAACTTCAAATTACTTGTTTAAGTGAAAAATATTTTTTATATTTATTAACAACAAATGCTTATTTAAATAAACATCAACATGAATAATTTTGAACAGTAGTTAGCGCTAGCTGGTAAATTGGTAAGGAATTGTAATTTGCAAATATATTAATTCATTATTTTTGAATTATCATTATCCACTAAAATTAAAACTAGAGATTCTTGAAAGCTGATAACTTGAATGACTAGTGTTTATCTTGCTTGAATTATAATATAATGCGCGTTCAGAATGCGTATTATACAAGCTATAACTATCCAGCTCCGGCATGAGTATAAATATTAGTTAGCTATGGCAACTGGCATTCTGGCAACTACATATATACGAAATTCCTGACTTAGAATTAGATATAACTGATAGTTATTCAGATTCAAAACTCATCAGGTTGAACAATAATTTTTGAATTGTCTGGCAAAAACCAAGTGTATTGCTAGTCATTTATGATTTAAATAGAACTTACCTACTGGTAGAAAAGATATGCCAGTCCATCCATTGTTTAGTGGTATTAACTGCTAGGAGTACAAAAGAGAAGAACAGTTTGCAAATTCTGCTATATTAAAGTTACAAATAATTGAATAAGGAGGAAACAATTGTGTGAAACATAACAATGACATCCAAATAAAATTGTTGGGAAATAATATAGAGAATACAACGAAATCAGGGAAAAGGAAGCATGCTTAGTATGCAGATAAACTAGTGTTTGTCAGCTACAATCTGAAACTGACAGAGCATTATAGAAATGTTGGAAGTAGTCGTGAAATTCATGGTACCAAATACTCTTTGAACCATCACTCTATCATAATTTTCTGTGTATCATAATAAAATTAATCTGCAGTGGCTGAGTGCCAGCCCTTCAGTGTTATTACACATACCCTTGTCAACCTTCATAAAGACATTGAAGTCCGAGGAAATTAAATCTTAAGACATTCAAGATAGAAAGAATGTTGAAAGTTCTGCTTCTAAATCTAAATCAGAGTATGACTCCTTCTCCTCAAGTATATAATATGGTGATGCCCTAATTCGAAAGATATCTGAGGACTCGAATGCTGATCATGATGATGCATAAGTATCATGTATTATTCATATATAATTATAAAACCTGTCAATGATCTTCGTTCATTTGCTCTCAATTTCTGATGTTGATACACATGAATGGAAAATAAATTTTGAATAGCAACATTGTTCCAATTACACAATTTGGCATTTGCTTTAAATTTATACAGCATTATTATAGATATCAAAGCTATTCTCAAAGCTATTCTTATTCGAAATAAGAAAAAACAATATTACATAAATACGTAAACACACAAACAAGTAAGTATCTCTGTGCTGCAAAAATATGTTCATAATCTTCAAATCATTCCTAATAAAAAGTATATAAAATTTCCTTCTTTTATCATATTCTTTCATTCTCTCCTTATGGAACTATAACTCCCTCCAATTCATATCACCTCCTTCTGCCTCTTGCACAGACATCCCCATTTCTCAGACATTTCTCTCCCATCCTCTTTAATTTAAACACCACTCAAGGAGTTGCACAAACTTTCTCCATTCTTCCTCTTTTTTCATTTCCTATTATTCTTCTTCTTATTTTATACTTCTGGAGCTTTCAAGGAAAGAGATATTATCGTTCCAAAAATGAATACCACTATTTTGCGGTATTTCCTCAGCCACTCATTTATAGTGCAGCATGCATACACCTTATTCACTCCACTACACTCCTCCTTCCATTTCACCCTCATCTCTATTATTTCCATCACATTACTACTGTATTACCTTTCTCTCATAATATTAATATCATCAATCTTCTTTTCCTTCCCTTTATACATTACCGCATTTACTGTCGCATATCTAATACTTAACAATGATCTTTAAAAATTCATAGTCCTTTAAACGAATAATTTTATTTCAGTTCCTTGGTTATTAACATGCACGATTTAAGTATGTATAGGTATATGTTTTTTTTATATTTATTAGTTTATAATTTTCATAAGCTTTGAAAACTATAGGGTCGGAGGCAGTCTTCATTAATATTAAAAAGCACAAAACTACTATTACTACTACTACTACTACTACTACTACTACTACTACTACTACTATACTACTACTACTACTATTCTACTCTTTACTACTACTACTACTATACTGCTATTAATATGTGTAATAATAATAATAATAACTAATATTAATAATAATAATAATAATAATAGTAAATAATGTTAGTAATCATATTAATAAGTAAATAAAACATTAAATGTATTAATAATATACCCAGTAATAATAAATGATAAATGATAAATGATGAATGATAATTAATATTGATTGATGATTGATGATTGATGATTGATGATTTGTGGTTTTATTATTGATTAATAATAATAATAATATTAATAATGTTAATAATATTAATAATATTAATAATATTACTAATTAATAATAAATGATAAATGATAAATGATTAATGATTAATGATTGATGATTGATGATTGATGATTGATGAAAAATGATTAATGATTAATGATTAATGATTAATGATTGATGATTAATGATTAATGATTAATGATTAATTATTGATGATCGATGATTGATGATTGATAATTGATGATTGATTATTAATGTTTAGTGAATAGTGAATAGTGAATAGTGATTAGTGATTAGTGAATAGTGAAGTGAATAGTGAATAGTGAATAATGAATAGTGAATTGCGAATAGTGAATAGCGAATGGCGAGTAGCGAATAATAATAATAATAATAATAATAATAATAATAATAATAATAATAATAATAATAATAATAATAATAATAATAATAATAATAATAATAATGATTAATAATTAATATTTTAGTATTTCAAATCCTAATATAAATAATAAATTTGCCAATTTTTTCTTTAAAAAACATTAACAAATGCATTTCTTCAATACGTTTAATTGTTTGAGCAAAATATTCAAATATTCCTAATTTTAGTCATGCTATTTATTTTAGGTTAATATTTAGGATTCCTCTGATCATAAAACTATTTAATCTTCCTTTTCTTCGTTGGTGTTCGTATGCCGAAGTATCTTTTCCGTGTTTGGAACTTATTTGGCAACTACATTGTCATAATGCTCCACTCCATTTATTTACAGTCCAAAATTTTAAACCAATATATAGTTAGTCTTTATTTATAATCCTCTTTACATCCGTAAGTTCAAATGCTTTTAATTAAGCACGATTAAAATATACACAGTTGTTGGTTGTATTTTCTTAATTAATTTTAATTCAAAAGTATAATCTGGTTAGTTTTCGTTTTTCCAGATATTTTCCATAATAATTTACATATAATGAAAATATGTTTTGAATCGCTTAAATAAATAATTCAGGAATCAGAAACTATGATGCATTGGAATCGTAACAAAGACAATTAGTTCTCCCTCAGAGACAGAAACCGAAAGTTAGACAAGTCAAGTTAGACAAGTCAGTCATTTTGTTATTGTTAAGTCAGTGTTATAATTGTAAGTCTTCTCATTGTAAATCAACATGTTGAAACGTTATCGAAATTAAACAACTTTAGAATCAAACAAACGTCAATCTTAAAAGCAATATTTCAGCTTCACTTGTCAAATATGTTCTTCGTTCAACCACCGTAAAATAAGCAAATATATATATATATATATATATATATATATATATATATATATATATATATATATATATATATATATATATATATATATATATATATATACTATACTATAAAGGCAATATAAATATCGGTTCATATGCTTTTCACAAAAATATATATAAAGAAATTACAGATTATAGTGGTTGCACAAAGGAATATATATATATATATATATATATATATATATATATATATATATATATATATATATATATATATATATATATATATATATATATATATATATATATATATATATATATATATATATATATATATTATTGGGGAAGAAAGACTAAAGTAGAAGCAAAAGGATGAAAATTTAAAGAATTATAATGGCAGTGGAAATAAAAAACGTAGATCAGTAATTTAAATTAAATAAAGATGCCTACCTTGTTTGTAGGCCAAGGAATCATCCCCAATTTTTAAGGTGAGGAATGGTAGCTTCTACCTGACCTGCGTTGCTGCTCGAAAGCCTAAAATGATTAGATGGGGTTAAGTTAAAGAAAGAGAAGCATATAAAAACAAGTAATGCTCACACAACTAAAGGAAATACGTACCTGGGTACAGACAAACTCATATGATTTAAGAACTTACACCAGAAGCACCAGTAACAACACCCACAAACTTAGAAAGATATAAATAACAAGTGAAATTGGATTTTTAAACAAATTTAATGTAATTTTTCTTAAAAGGATGGTATTTACAATTGATACTTTACACATTAGAACGTACCACTCTCACATTCATTCCATCACACACGCCTTTTTCACAGCTTTATTTTATTCAAAATTAATTAATTTAACCTAAATCTAACTTAAGATTACAAAGATTATATTATATATTATATATTTCTCAATCTATAGAACAGATAAGTTCTTTAATTGTCACTTTTTGGTGATTGGACCTTAGCCTTATCCAAGAAATTAAGTTTAAAATATTTAGTGGTGGTTTATGTCTTTTAATAATTTAAATAATCACCTTTTTATTATTATCGTTTTTTTTTAACTTTTATTGTTTGGTTGACTATTAAGCACTAAGGTAGAAGACTTCCCACCTTGGACTGGTAACACAACAAGAGTTGTCAGGCGATGAAGAATGATATTTAAATGGTTGTTTGATGGTATTCAATGTAGATGCAAGGGCTCCTGCATCAGTTCATTTACCAGTTGAATGTAAGGGCTCCTACACTCGTTCCCTAAAAAATGATAAATTATCATTCTCTGACTGTGACCATCCACATGTGCATCTATATGTATATATACATATACATATCCATGCTCATGCAAGTGGCAAAAAAAAGCAAGGTTAGTGCACAAAATGCAAAAGCGAGTGATTTTTAGAAATTTAATGCTGGTGTTTACAAATTTGCAAGTGTGAGTCTCAAAATATTCGCCTGCTGGTAAAGGGGCAGGGAGGAGTGAGAGTCACATCACCCAGTTAGTCATTATAATTCCGATGTGATCATACATCTTTGTGGCGGTCACTTAATGGAAACGATTCTTTTGCCCTTTGGCAGGTCACTTGAAATATGAAATTGTTAACTGGACGTAATTAACTTTCTATTCTACAACTGCAATTAGAAAAAGGGAAAAGGTGAAACCTTCTCATTCCTCCCCACCCGTTGTTGCCAAACAACGGAATAGCAGTTACAGTTGTGTTTTTTCCAAATAGCATTTCTCTTCTGAATCCAAATTTTTAAACCATTCAGAGGAACTTCCTCAAATAACCTCATTATGAGATGAAGACATTATATTTCTGAACGTTACTATGTTTAGCCTCAATTAACAACTATCACAAAAACATTTTTCTTCAAAAATTTATATTTCTTCAAAAACTTATGGGATAAGTACTCAATTTTAATTATCTTCTTAAATGTTTTAATATTCATATCTATCAATTAAAACATCAAGATATGACAAATTATATATTGTTTGCTTCCATTTCCATTGTAAATTTTATGTCATTAATTGGCTTATCAGGAATAGGTTCCACATCATTTGCATCATCCACTGAAAAACCAGAAAAATCAGATTCTGAAATTCTTTCTATTTCTACTTCTCTACTAGATTGCGCATTCTCTGGAGAGTCTAGAGATCCCACTGTAGTTGTGGACGACAATGTAAGTCTTCTCCTAATAGCCTCCACAGAGCTGTCCAAGCTTTCAGAATTCTCTCCATGTGATGATTGACTTTCTAGGAATGGCTGAGCACGTAATCTCAAAGCAGTTCGACTTCGAATCAAATGTCCATGCAAAAATTCAGAGAGAGTTCCTTGAGGTTGAGCAAGGACACTTTCTTCAGCTGAAGAATGCAAAGCATTTTCCTCCTCCCTCACTTGAAGACTACTCTCTGCTCTCTCTGTTACCGAACTTGTTTGGTTTGTCTGGAAAGTTTCCAAAGGTACCGGACAATCCAGATATAAGACATTTGTAACATTTTCTTGAATATTTCTCAATAATTCAATTTGTTGTAAAGTTTTCAGTTTATCTTCCTCTGTAAGATGGAAACCCTCAAAGAAGTCGTCATCATCTTCCTCTTCCTCATCGGATTTCTCCGTTTCATACTGTCTTTGAGGTTCTTCATTCTCAGTCGGTATTATCATGGGTAATTCCTTCTCTGCAACCAGTGTTGCCTCAGGTACATCCCAGGTTTGGGGTTTATCCAATCCTTTTTGTTGGAATAATTTATTATTTTTAAGATATTCAGGTGGCAATTGCCATTTTCGTAATTGACGATGGTGTACTCTATATTGACGATCTTCCAAGGGTGATGAAAGGATATAAGTTACTTGATTGGGATTGATTTTTATAATTTCAAATGGGCCGGCATATCGAGGCTTAAATTTATTATTCACCAAGTCCCCAGGGTGATGAATTTTTAACCCAACCATTTGATGAAGTTCATACGATTTATAATTGTCATGTCCTCTCTTCCATGTTTGCCGGTTTCGGGGACACTGCAATCCCACATGGGTTTCATGTGCCCTTTTCAGTATATTTTCACATGGGGTTAATTGAGTTTGAGCATGTTGCGTATGGTTATATATTAAAACCACATTAGATAGTTCTATATCCCATTTTTGGGGATCCTCTAGGGACATCCTGAGGTATTGGCTAATGGTTCGATTTATTCTCCACTGCACCATTAGATGAGGGAGAATAGGGAGTCGTAAGAATATGCTTTATGTTATTTTCCTGCATCACAGTCTCAAACTCAGGACCAATGAATTCTCTTCCATTGTCTGATAATAGCCGTTGAGGTATTTTCGGGAGAACAGGAAGCATATGTCTTTGAAATGCATTTGCTATGGTCTTTGATTGTTTATTTTTAATTGGCACTGCTATGGTCCATTTTGAGAAATGATCAACCATTATAAATGCATATTTATTACCTAAAGAAGATAAAGGAAATTGGAGTAAATCTACAGCTACCAACTCGAATGGGCAACTGGTATCAATTTTCAAAGTGGGAGGTACATGTATTATATTTGACCCTTTTGAACTCTGGCATTTGTAACAAGATACAGCAATATCATAACAAATCTTATAAATTTTTGGATGCTAAGCATAACGGGTTATGAGTTCAATTAATTTATTTCTTCCAATGTGTGCAAAATTTGCATGAGCTAAAATAGCCACATCAGTAATTATTTCAAAAGGCAATATATATGTAGGTTGGTACTTTTTGTTATATTTATACAAAACTCCTTCCAGAATAAATATCTCTCTCATGAATCTATTTAACGGTTTCAGCTCTCTTATAAATTGTCGATTAAATTTAACGGCACGATACAAGGATCGAATCAAGGGATCTTGCTTTTGATACAGTCGTACTTCATCACTGTTGAAGTCAAACTCCTCTAGATGATTATTGTCAATTTCACATACACTAAGATGGAAAAACTTTATCATGACACCAACCTCCCCACCAGTATCAACCTGGGGTGTCAGCTCTAATTCTTTTATTTCCTCCAGACTTTCATTCAACAGATCATATTCTACAAAATTGTTTACTTCATTTATTTCTCGAACTTCTTTAACATCTACTATCTTTTCTGGACTCTGTCCCATTCTCACTAATAGGTTATAATGAAAGCCTCCCAGGCACAACAAGAAACATTCTTTTTCAGATTCTGAGGAGCCATAGTGGAGTGGTTCCCCCTTTCCATAGTACACTAAAATTTTTATCTTATACAAAAAAGCAAATGCCTCAATAGCTTGTGTCATCGGTAATTGGCCTGAGTATTTTTGAAGTTGTAATAATTTTAGAACACTTCTATTATTTTTCCCACAAGGCAATCCATATTTTCCTCTATTTTCTATTAACTCTTGTATTACAAGTTCCCGAATTTGTTGGTGATTATCTTGTGAACCATTCATCCATACTGCTAAACATTGGAAAAGAGAATCGCCACCTCCTGGCATTTTAACTTCTGTAAATCCGGGTGGTATCTCTACTTTTAGAGTTCTTTCTAAAGATTCGGTTAACTGGCCTTCTTGAGATCTAGAAAGGGCATCAGCGATAATGTTTTGCTTGCCAGGGATATAATGAAGCTCATATTCGATGTCGTTCAATTCTTCTAACGTTCGGGCAACCCTCTGATTCACCAAGGGCATGTTATTCAGATACAAGAGGGGTTTATGATCTGTATGAATATGTACTTTAATTCCATACAGAAATGGTTTTAAGGACTTTACTGCCCATCTTATCGCATCAACTTCTTTCTCTGTGCTATAATTCCGTTCTGCCCGGGAAAAAGTTGTAGATATAAAAACTATGGGTTTTTCGTCACCATCTTGTTGTTGAGCTAAACAGGCTCCCACTCCTATATCAGAAGCATCTACATATAATAAGAGGGGCTTAGCATTTTCTGATCGATCGGGATAGGTCAAAATTTGAGGCTCGATCAAATGCTGCTTTAGTTCTTCAAAAGCCTTTTGACATGCGCCTGTCCAGGTAATGGTCTTCTTCCCCAAGATAATGGTTTAGCTATTTCAGAACATCTGGGTATGTGCCGGCGATAAAAATTCATCATACCTAGAAACTGACGGAGTTTTCTAATTGTTGTAGGGGCTGGAAAATCTTGAATCCCTTGCAAATTTTTCACTAGAGGCATCATTCCCTCTTCCGACACTCTATGCCCTAGGTACTGAACTTCCTTTCGCAGTAGATACGTTTTGCTTGGCTTAACTTTGAAACCAGTACTTTGGAATGCCTTCAAAACCTTTTCTAGGGAAATTAGGTGTTGTGCAAAAGTTTTGCTCATGATGAGAACATCATCAATGTAGACCATCACCTCTGTCCATGGGATGTGAGATAAAGCCAACCGCATTCCTCGCTGGAAAGTTGCGGGTCCGTTCTTCACTCCAAAAGGCATTCTTAAAAATTCCCAATGGGACAAGGGAGTGGTAAAAGCCGTATTCTCTATGCTATTCTCATCCATTTCTACCTGGTAGTAGCCTTTAACTAAATTGATTGTTGAAAAATAGGCCATTCCCCGCAAACTAAACAACATATCAATTAAATTGGGAATAGGAAAGCTATCGCCCTTAGTTATTTTATTTAATTCCCTATAATCGATACATAAACGAATAGTTCCATCTCCTTTTCTGATTGGTACCACAGGGGCAGAATATGGTGAATGACTTTTCCGTATTATACCTTCAGCTTCCAATTTTTGACAATTTTCATCTCTGCCAATACCGGTCCTTGGAGTCTTCTAACAGGCACCTGTACTGGTTTTTCAGTGGTTGTTTCTATTTTATGTTTAATGACAGAGGTGCAACCCACGTCAGAATCTCCAGTACTGAGAACAGTTGGATATTTCTGAAATGTTGGCTTCTTTAAGACGAAATTCGTCAATCAGTCCACCAGGAGTCCAACCAATTGTATCAGTGGTGGCCACTTCTGACAATTCCACCATATGAATGGATGGATTATCTTTTTCCAATTCTTCTGCCTCACCTATAATTTGGCCCTTTTTCATCTTTCTAACTGTGTCACTTTCATTCACCATTATTAACACAGCACGGTTATTTTGTACATGAAGTATTGCAGGGTCCATTCGGACGACTAGGGTTTCTTTTGGATTTACAAACATAATAGTTCCTTGGTCAGTTTCCAAGTTATCCACTTCAATTTCCACTACAGAACATGATTTGGGAGGTATCTTTATATCTTTTGTCAAAGAGCAAGAGAATATTTCAGGTGATAGAATTCTAATATCTCTTGCAACTGACTTAACATAATTTCCATTTCTGCTTACTAGCTCTTTTTCACGAGGATCAGGTAACAAGTGCTCACTCTCCAAGATGTCATATCCCAGCACTACGTCATAGTCAGTAACTTCATCATGAATCACAACGAATTTTGCAGGTTTCATGGTATAATCTGGTGATAAAGTCAGGGCAATCTGCACTTCTCCCAATACAGGAAAACGCACTCTCCCTATACCTTCTATCCCTTTATATAGTTTCTGTTAGATAGATTGATTCTGTTAGAATGTACTTTCTTTTATCTAATTGATGGTACCGTCTTGCAGCCAACAGGCTAACACCTGCACCTGTATCCACAAATGCTGTAAGATTTCCTAAATTAGGTTGATCAATTACACAAACTTTTATAATCAATGTATCTTCTGCAGGCCTCAATAACCTGAGTGCAATAATATTTTGGTCATCTTCCTGAGGTGGAATCGGATGAGGGACTTTTTCTTCACCATTAACGAGTGATCCAAATTTTGGAATAGAGATTTTCTTTTCAGGAACCTTTAGCGGTCTAGAAGTAGTCTCACAAGGTTCCAGCAAAACTTCCTGTGACTCTCCAGAAAGCTTGGCATTTCCTAATTTCTTGGGGCTCTGTTGTGAGGTCTTCCACAACAGAGCCAGCTAGTTTCCCGGTTTTGAAGGGCGGTCCTTTCCTAGATGATTACTCTTACAATAAGGACAACTCAACTGGGTCCCATTTTTCTCAGGACAGTTTTCCACTATATGTCCAATTTCCTTACAACGAAGACACTTTCCTTGGGCCTCATAACAATCATTAAAAACATGTCCCCTTTTACCACAATACTGACAAAATGGTCTTGCTCGACATTGACTCATGAGGTGTCCCTTTTTCTTGCAAAAGCGACAGCTAACATTTGCACTTTGTCCATTGTTGGACCCTCTATTTTTATCAAAATTTGATATAAAGGTCCTTGATTGAAAACTTCTCTGTGGACTAGATTTTGGACACTGATGAGAAGAACTCTCCTGTGTATTTACTTCCCTCTGCTTTTGATTGTCTGATGCTGATGAGGGCTTTTGTAAATGACAACAACATGAAATAGATTGGGGTACTGCAGAAACAGCACCGATCATTGCCTCATCAGTCAAATCCACTATGTCAGGGACACTTTTACCTTCTGCTTTCTTAGAGGGATCATAATTAGTGTCTACTATCGCTACAAGGCGCTCCCATGGGATCTGTATACCCAAAGTATTTTCAACGGTACTAAAAATAGTCTCAACTTGCTGTTGCACTTTTACTGGCAGACTACTGAGAAATTTTCTCCTAACCAATGGCATTTTTCTCACATCTGATCCTGGAAATGCACGTTGTGCCAAACCAATCAGACGTATTGCAAACACAGGAATACTTTCTCCATCTTTCAACTTTGCATCTGAAAAGTTATCAGTTTCCAATTTCTCTTCTTTAGTCAATTCCTCCGTGAACCATTGTAACAGTTGCGTTTTCATGTCACTATAGTCAGTTGTATTCCTTGAAATAACTCTATAAACCTCATAGGTGGTACCCTCCAGATGAGAGTTCCCAACAAAGGAACCATTCCATCAGAGGATCCTGGATATTTCTTTCTACAATAATCTTCAAAGCGAGAGAGAAACTGGGAGAGAGTCTCTCCAGATTCCTCTCTATATTTACCAGGTGGTATAAGCTTAGGAGTTTGGGACAAGGCAAAAGTTTGCATAAAATCAGTCATTACTTTAAACATGTCTGCATTTTGCGCAATTAACGCTTTCAGGGTGTCATTGTCAATATTGACTGTACTCGCTAAATTAGCTTGCGATGAAGGTGTGTTAGGTGTAGACTGGGGTGGTGTATTAGAAGGTGGATTTGCGGGCTGTTCAGAAGTAGGTACAGAAACCTCCTTCTGGTCCGCTAAATGTTTATTCATGCCGTCTTCCGGCATAACGAAAAAGAAAAGTGGTCTGTACCCGAAGAAAACCCAATAATTGGCTTCAAGTTAAACTACTCTGCTACAATTTAGAGAGGAAATTTGTCATGAAACCTAAAAGTTGAAGATTGAAGAACTCATGGCCATGTTAAATAAAGCATTAGTCAGTGTTTAAATTAAATGATCTTTCACCTTGTTTGCGGCCAGAGATCAAATCTGATTTTTAAGGTGAGGAATGGTAGCTTCTACCTGACCTGCGTTGCTGCTCGAAAGCCTAAAATGATTAGATGGGGTTAAGTTAAAGAAAGAGAAGCATATAAAAACAAGTAATGCTCACACAACTAAAGGAAATACGTACCTGGGTACAGACAAATTCATATGATTTAAGGACTTAAGAACTTACACCAGATATGACACTCAAAAACTTAGAAAGATAAAATAATAAGTGAAATTAGATTTTTAAACAAATTTAATGCAGTATTTTGAAAAAGGATCTTATTTACAATTTATACTTTACAAATTACAATTTATCACTCTCACATTTATTCCATCTCACACGCCTTTTTCACAGCTTTATTTTATTCAAAATCTAACTTAAGATTACAAAGATTATATTATATATTATATATTTCTCAATCTATAGAACAGATAAGTTCTTTAATTGTCACTTTTTGGTGATTGGGCCTTAGCCTTATCCAAGAAATTAAGTTTAAAATATTTAGTGGTGGTTTATGTCTTTTAATAATTTAAATAATCACCTTTTTATTATTATCGTTTTTTTTTAACTTTTATTGTTTGGTTGACTATTAAGCACTAAGGTAGAAGACTTCCCACCTTGGACTGGTAACACAACAAGGGTTGTCAGGTGATGAAGTCCAGTATTTATTAGTTTCTTTTAATTGGTATCAAATAACAGAGATGAGAATATACATCAGTTCATTTACCAGATGAATGCTAAGGGCTCCTACACTCGTTCCCTAAAAAATGATAAATTATCATTCCTTGATGTCCCGTATTTTGCATCATATATATATGCATACATATCCTTTATAACTCATCTGTTTAGCAAAAAAGAAAAACAAGAGTTGATTTTCAATGCAGCAGTGGAATTTTTAGAAATTATATAAAAATTTAATGCTGGTGTTACAAAAGTTGCAATGCAGATCTCCAAATAAACTAGCATTCACAGGGCAGGAAGATGAGGGTCTTTGTTTGATTAAAGATAATTCTCAATTGATGTGATCTTTGCTCTTTGTTGGCAGTCATGTGAAACATTCTTTTGCCTTTATTGGCTTGATCAGCAAATATCTAAGTGTAAATAGGGTTGTAGTGCTTTCTATTATACAATGAATTTGAAAAAGGGAAAAAGGTGAAACAACATATTATATATATATATATATATATATATATATATATGTATATATATATATATATATATATATATATATATATCTCATATATATCTCCTCTCCTATATATCTATATAAACCATGTTTCATAGTGATTGCGCAAAAGGAGATATATATCCTATTATATATGTATATATATATATATCATATATATACCTATAACATATATATATATATATGTATGTATGCATATGTAAATATAATATACATATATATATATATATATATATATATTATATATATATATATATGTTATATATATATAACAGCATAATATACTCATAATAACTCTATGTATATATATAATAACATATCATATACTTATATATATAATATAATATATATATATATATATATATACAGGGTATGTATATATATATAATATATAATAATATATAAATATATATATATATATATATATATATATATATATATATATATGTATAAATATAATAATATATATATATATATATATATATATATATAATAATATATAATATATCTATATACAATATATAATAATATAATATATATGTAATATATATAATAATAATAATATATATATGTAATATATATGTATAATAATAACTAGCATAACTATATATATATATATATATATATATATGTTTGTATATATATATAATATATATATATATATATATATATATATATATATATATATATATATACTATATATATATATAATAATATATATATATACATATATATATATATATATGCTATATATATAATATATATATATATATATATATATATATATATATATATATATATATATATATATATATATCTTCTATATATATATATATATATATATATATATATATATATATATATATATATATTGATTTATGTATAGTGGTTTATACAAAGGATTAACATAATATATATAATATAATAATATATATATATATATATATATATATATATATATATATATATATAATATATATATATATATATATATATATTTATATATATATATATATATATATATATATATATATAATATATATATATAAAGATAAACACCACCGCTCACGGGTAGAACCCTAATCAAGGAGGGGTGTACTAAATTAACGTCCGAGCAAGACGAAGCCAAGACCAAGGAAAAAATAGTTCACATTCTCCCACCCGATCAGTTGTGAAACTGACTCTCGCTTTGTCTGGCGAGTGCTCTAGCACTTAGCTTCCTTGCACTTTTATATATATAAATATAAAATACATAAAAAATGTATATATACATATTTACACATACATATACAAATACATACATATGTATATACATATATATGTATATACATATATATGTATATACATATATATGTATATATACATATATCATTCATATACAAATATATATAGCACTAACATTAATAACAATATTACCATTATTAACACTAACACTATTATTATCGATAACGTTAATACTAACACTAATTATTAACATTAACACTATTATTATTAATACTAGTTTTATTACTTATTATTATTATTATTATTATTATTATTATTATTATTATTATTATTATTATTATTATTATTATTATTATTATTATTATTATTATTATTATTATTTTTATTAGCAATAGTAGTAGTAGTAGTAGAAGATTGAAGAGTGATTCTATATATATATATATATATATATATATATATATATATATATATATATATATATATATAATATATATATATATATATATATATATATATAACTATATATAGAGAGAGAGAGAGAGAGAGGAGAAGTTCAGGAGCAAACGAAGTAAAAACATGTTCGTTCCTGTTTTCTGGTTCTTCTGATCAATACTTCCATATTTGTTGCGTTTGGTTTGTATTCATTGTCAAGAAAATATTTGATTCGAAGAGTGTATGTAAAAAATCGTTTGTTAATCGTCGTTTTGTATCTTTGTATAGTACGTTTCGATCTCAACATCTTTGCATACTTTATTGTGAAACTTTGTGATAAGAAACAGATGCTGGCTACTCTTCGTTTCGAGCTTTTCTATTTCTGATTTGAATATCTTACGGTGGCGATTAAAGATTCCTAAAGATGAGTGGTTTAATCCTTAATGAAATGACATGAAATTTAT
>JABUQX010103353.1:0-7500 GCA_015478945.1 Trachelipus rathkii
TACTACTAAACAAAATATATAATATTATCACATATATAGCTACAATAATTCAGGGAATTACTAACCTCACCTAAAACATATATATATACTTACCATATATAAGAATTACACTAACTATGCAAACCTGATGAACAACACACAATATCCCCTCAAACATAGCCTATCATTACATACGTAGTACATATATATATATATAATATAATATATATCTATATATACAATTCTGAAACACTTATAATTATACTCACTAATACTCCTCTCAACATATATAATAATATAATATTCAAATCACAATTGAAATATACTAGTCACCACAATACATATATAATAAACAATTATTATGACTAATATTTGCATTCCCTCATTCTAATTTTCAACACTGCCACAAGGCTATCTTTGACCTTATTCTCTTATCACATATAATATATATATATATAACTAAACTTAAATATATTCATAATGGCTATACAATATGCTCTACAAACTATACCTCATATTAAGGCTTGACTGCACTCACATCACAAATTATTGACATATACTCATAGCAAACTTAAATCATCTGTGTACTCATAATAAACGACCAACCCTACTCTGTCAGTGAGTAGACTCAACAAATAACCAAGAACTCGCATCCCCTATGATAATATTCATCTGCTCCCTATACCCAAATCCAGTATCATATAACAAATTGGACTAACATTATAGAATGCATGTCTTCTTTCTATCACGCTATTCCATTATCCTCCTATAATACATATATAGATATCGAGATAAATAGAATTAGAGACCAACATTTGCAAAATGACTAACAATTAAACATATGAGAGAAATATAGAAAACCACATAAATAACTAACTGTGTATAATTAGATAGACACTACATGGAGCACATCACACAGCACCTTTTATTAAAATTAAACAAACACGTTACACTATATTGCACTACACTAAACGTAACTTAAAATAACCTTACTTAACGTAACGTAACTTATTAATCTAACTCGCAAACATATTATCAATAAAATTTATTCACATTTCCATCGTTTTTCAATAAAAAGCAAAATATAAGTTAAATATATATATATATAATATATATATTATATATATATAATATATATATAATATATTATATATATATATATATAAATATATATATATATATATATATATATATATATATTAGTATACATTGAAAATTATTTTTCAAACTCTTCTCACTATGCGCGCGCCGTTCTACATTTTGTTCGATAACGCAATAAGGAAAAAAATTGACTTCAAGCTTCAGAAAAATCAATATACACATTTGCATATTATATGATATATATATTATATATATAATATTATATATATATATAAATATATATACCTCACATTCATACTATTAAATAACATATATAACTATATATACATAAATTATTTTACACACTCTGAAAACTCACTAATATACTATACTATCTATTAAATAAAAAAGCACAACATATAATAATAAATAAAATGAGGATAACCGGAACTACACCGGTGTTAAATTTATACAATATTTCTATAGAATCTCACTCATCAAAATATTATAATAATACAACTCACTATAAACCTAAATATAACTATCCATAAAAAAAAACTAAAAAATAAAAAAAGAATTGCCACTACTAGATATATTATATTAATACTAATACTACTAATACTATATATATTCTAATACTTATATATATAATAACCATATTCATATATAATACTCATATATATAATTATTTACCATAATACATCACTACTCGTCCACAATAACGCACAAATCAAGTACGTGCCGAGGAAGGGTAGAAAGGTTGAAGAACGTGAAGACACTTTTGGATAAATGACAATACCATAGGTGGATTCCTCCAGAACGCGTAGGTTGATAGAGAAGTGTGAGGTCAAGTGCAGCCAATGGTCCTCGCAGGGGTGGGAATTCGGTTAATGCTTCGCGCTGCAAAGTACAAAAAGCTGTACGAAATATACTATCTGCCACGCGAATGGCGCTTGCGGGGGTGTTGGTCCTGTCTCAATGCAGTGTATGACCCATCCCTCGCCACGGATGATAACTGACATAAACCTGTCCTGGCATGCCTCTCGATGAGTGGCGAATATCCTGGACAGTGATTTGATCCCATAAGTCGTGCAGTGCCTGTCGCAGGTTCGGGAGGGTCGTGTGGCGGGGCGCGCTTGCAACTGTTGGATCGAACGTTCAGGATATCACACAAATGTTCAATGGGTTGAGGTTTCGGACTCATACATGCTGGCCACTCACAACAACGCCCGTAATTTAGAACCGTCCTGTAGGTTAGATCGTTCTACCCACATATTGGTTCCTTGTGTGATCATTGCATTTCATGCATTAGATGAAAGAGTCCACCGATGTAGGGGGTATATGGCCGACATATATTTCAGTATATGATAATATTCAATTAGAGCTGGCCATCCATCGAAGAAGTAACAACTAAGAAGCTTGTGACAATCAAACTTGTGTTCATATTTTCCATAAATAGCTTTACACGTTGACATCCAAAATGACCGGCAAAAAACGCTGCACTAATATAAATTTTAATAAAATCATTTTATGCGTGACGAGTGTTTTTTTTATATACAATCCACTTTCGAATATAAGATATTATTTTAATTCACCTTATCACTTCAATGAAACTCATCAAACTCATCACATACAGCGGAAACACAGAGGTCGCAATAAAAGCTCATACAACCCAAACACTCACTATATATAATATATATATATATATATATATATACTATATATATAATAACTATATACTATACTATATATTATATACTATTAAAGGTATATACTAATATATAATATATATATAAATAATAATATAACTATAATATCTACTATACTTATATTATACTTAGGGTATATATAAATATATTAATATAAAATAATAAATATATATATAATATATATATATTCATATATATATTATATATATAATAATATATATATATATATTATATATATAATATGATATATAATATATATCATACATAAATAGATAAGATAATACTATTATATATAATATATATATATATATATATATATAATAAAATCGACAAAGAATATTACCTAAAGTTATCAATAGAGAAACATGAAATATTTAATATACACTCATGTAATAATCTGCGTGACCAATATGGTTCATTTAAATATGAATGAACATTTATGCAAAAAATATTAATTTCCTATAGTATTATTATTAATATTATTTTTATCAATTTTTAATTATTATACATATATTATATTATTATTAATTATTATTATTATTATTCATTATTATTTATTAATTTTTATATTATTATTAATTATTATTATTATTATTAATTATTTATCTATCTATTATTATTATTATTATTAATTAATTATTATTAATTACTAACGACTACATTATTATATAATTATTATTATTATTGCAAGAATACATCAACCTTTATTTAAAAAAAACTTAAAATACTACGATTTGAAGACCGCTACTCAAGTACTAAAGCTATCTCTGTTAAAAGAACAGCACAAGATATTGCAAAATAAAGCGTGTAATTTTCTAATATCTAACTTTCATCATAATCAGATTCGAAGAGGTATAAATCTAAGAAATAGCGCGAATATAAATCCTCCTTTATATAGATTAGAAAAAGCTAGACAAGCAGTTAGTTATAAAGGTGCTAAAGTCTATAACGATTTAACACATGAATTAAAAAATGAAAGCTTCTCTTAAATCATTCACAAATAAACTCAAAAAAATCTATATCAATAAGTACTAATACTATTATTATAACTATCATTATTATAGTTCTCATTATTATTATTATTATTATTATTATTTATTATATTATTATATTATTATTATTTATTATTATTATTAGTACATTATTATTATTATTACATTATTATTATTATTATTATTATTATTATTATTATTAAATTATTTTTTATTAGCAAAATATTGATATTATTATAAAGTATTAATTATTATTATCTATTATTATTAACTTATTATTATATATTATATGAATTACTCAAATATATATATTTTAATTTGTTAATATTATATATTATTATGAGATTTGAATAATTTACTATTATTAATTTATTCATTATATATTAATTATTATTTCATATTATAATATTAAATATTTATTAGGTACTCTAGATAATTATTATTATAATTTAATTATAATTATAATTACTTGGATAGGATTATCCTGGATTAATAATATCAATTATAATTTAACTATATATTATAAATATTATATATATATTATTATAATTATAATTACAATAATTAATAATTATAATTATAATTATAATTATTATAATTATTATTATTTATTATTAATTATTCATATCATTTATTATTATTATTATTATTATTATTTTTATTATAATTATTATTAATGTATTATTTTATTTATAATACTCTATTAATTATTATTTATTATTAATTAATTATTAGTATTATTTATTCTTTTTTTTTATAAGAATATTATTATTAATTTTTTTTTTAATCTTTTTTTTTTTTTTTTTTATTCGTTCAATTCCAGAATAAACAAATTATTTTTATTATTATTATTATTCAAAATTCTACACTATTATTATTATTAATATATTATATCAATTGGTATTTTATTTATTCTTATTATTATTATTTACTATAATTATTATTATTATATTAATAATTTATTATTTAATTATTTATTAATTAATTAATATTTTATTATTATAATTATTATTATTCATTATCAATTCATTATCATTCTTCCATTAATTTCTTTATTACTTTTTGGAAACAAATTCATTATTGATTATTATTCTTCCACTTATGTATCTAATTATTTGTTCGTAAATATTTTAAATTTAATAATGTAAGAGTTATTTCTGAATAAAATTATTATTATTATTATTATTATTATTATTATTATTATTATTATTTTTGTATCAATATTAATAATTTTATTATTACCATCATTAATATCACATTTTTTATTGCCACTTTTTTATTTATTTATTATTATTATTATTATTATTATTTTATATATTTATTATTATTATTATTATTATTATTATTATTATTATTATTATTATTATTATTATTATTATTATTATTATTATTATTATTATTATTATTATTATTATTATTATTATTTTTAACTTTGAAAATATGCTGAACTAAATTAATGTTTTGAAGTTTCTGAAGTGAAAGGACAAAAATTTATTTAAAAATATTCGATGTCAAAATGTCAAAAAAATTCTCATGTGAACTGGAAGAGTAAAATAATAATAATAATAATAATAATAATAATAATAATAATAATAATAATAATAATAATAATAATAATATTAATAATAATAATAAATTTAATCAATCAATAATAATAATAATAATAATAATGGAGATAATAATAATAATAATAATCATATAATAATAATATAATATGTTTTTATTATTTTTTATTATACTAATTATTATTAATTTTTATTATCAATATAGATTATATTATTAGTATTATTGTATTATTATTATTATTATTATTATTATTATTCATTATTATTACTTATTATTTTATAGCCATTTAATTTTCTTAATATTGGATGTGATTGTGAATCTTATTATATATTATTATTTTATTATTATTATTATTTTTTATAATTATTATTATTGATTTACTATATTTTATTATTATTATTATTATCTTATTATTATTATTATTATTATTTTATTATTATTATTATTATTATTATTAATTATTATTATTATTATTATTATTTTTATTATATATTTATTATTATTATTTTATTATTATTATTATTATTATTATTTATTATTATTTTAATTATTAATTATTATTATTGAATTATTAAATTAACAAATATTTATGATTTATAAAAATTATTTCTTATTATGATTTTTTCATTTTTTATCTTGGTATTAATAGCCAATTATCTCGTTATAATATTATTATTATTAAGTTATCTGAAACTTATTATCAAGTATATTAGTGCTATTATCTGATTATTAAATTAGGCAGAATGATTTAGAACTGGTGGTAGTAGTTTTATTTTCAATTCGATCGCATCAGATACTTTAACTGGAGCACTACTGAGTTATTGATTTGTATGCCATCGTTATTATGAATTATTATTATTATTAACCCAGAACTGAAATAGCATTATGATTAGTTTCACTGTTGTAATGACTGTATTGATACTGTTACTAGTAATTTAACTTATTTTACTATTATAACTTTTACTTTTCTTAAAAATTATATTATTATTATTATTATTATTATTATTATTATTATTATTATTATTATTATTATTATTATTATTATTATTATTATTATTATTATTATTATTATTATTATTATTATCTTATTATTATTATATGCATTATTATTATTATTATTCTTCATTATTATTATTATTATTATTATTATTATTATTATTATTATTATTATTATTATTATTATTATTATTATTATTATTATTATTATTATTATTATTATTATTATTTATCTTTATTTCTAAATATTATTTTATTTTATTATTTTTATTATTACCATTAATATTTAGTGTTATTAGTATTAGTATATATTATTATTATTATATTATATCATTATTGTAATAAAAGTAATTATAAAAAGCATAATAATAATGCTTACTTACAACTTACAACCTCTCCCAGGAAGGGTTAAGACCCTGTCAGTGGGGCTAGCACTTTTCTGAATCTTCCTCTATCTTCCAAGACTCCATTTTCGCCTCAGTTACCTGCACGAGGCCCTCAATGTCCTTCTCAATGAGCCCTCTACCGAGCTCTCCCATCTCTTCTAGGTTTTCCTCTTGGTCAAGTTCCCTTCGTTCTCAATTCCCATCTCTTCTTGGCCACTCTCACCTCTTGCATCCTCTTTAGGTACCCCTCCCCCACCCACCTCAATCTGGCTGCATCCATCTTATTCAATATAGCTTTCACTCCAATCTCCTCTTTTATTCTTTCGTTTCTCTGTCTATTTCTTCTAATCTTTCCAATTATCGCTCTCAAAAGGTACATCTCCGCCGACTGTATTGTACAATTCTCTCTTGTGGTCCTATTCCATGTCTCTGCTTCATATAGTAAAATCGGTGTTAGCACACCCTCAAAAAAAAAATATCACTTTTCAACCTCCCACACTCATCATTGTCTATTTTTCAGTATGGATACACTGCTCTTAGAGCTCCCCATACTGAGCTATTATTCCTAAAATATCTTGTACATTTCCTCCCTCTCTTCCAAGTACTCCATCCAAATACTTACATTTCTCTACCATCTTTATCTCAGCTCTCCATCCTTCTTCTCTAATGACCCCCATGACCACCATGACCTCCGTGTTTTCTGTGTTCATAATCAAACCGGCCTCTCTAAGCCTATTAGCAAGAACATTCACTACCTCTCTCAACCGGTCTCCCTCTTCACTCTGCGCAAAC
>JABUQX010103354.1:0-15000 GCA_015478945.1 Trachelipus rathkii
GGTCGGTAAAAGGTTAGACAGCGTCATACCGGCGGGAGTGCACACCACAACAGAGACGCGGTTTCCGCAGTGCCTCATGTAGACACCGCAGCGGGGGGTACCCCTCGTCGTCGTCTCTCGTCAGATTTTCTCGGCATATTAAAAGAATTAAGAGTTCGATATGTGTCGTCGTTAGCGAAAAATAATCCCCGAGAAAATAGAGGCAAAATTAGCAAGAGAAAGACTAAATCGGCGAAGTTTTAAATATGGATCCGACCCCGTGCGGAATGTAACCCGCCGCCGGTTTCCGAGAAGCGCAGCCATCAAGTCAAATGAAAGAGACGGAATATAATATATCCGACTCACGTTCGCCCAATCCGAGAGATTTCAATGCGAACCGTAGTCATCGAGTCAAACCCTCGCTGAATTGATCCAATCTTTCCCACGAAACGCGAATCAATTTGACCTCGAGTACGCCTACGGGGGAAAGAGGACGGAGAGGAAATTATGTCCCGCATAACGGGGCGTCTAGAGTACACCATCTCACGGTCGTTATTTGTGCGTCCCTTCAAAATGCATTCGACATTCTAAGAAAAGATTGGAAATCTCGAGATATTCCGCGTTAGAAAATTTAAAATAGCAACTGATTTTAAATAGTTAGCAGGAGAATCTTTATATCTCCGCGAAAAGGAACCCAAAATAGGAACTAAACCGTTATGTCCGAGATAAAAAATGTCGTGGAATGATTTTAATCGCTTATCGGAGAAGCGTTTTCAATTCTTTCCCGCGACTGAAATCTCTCCTCCCTACACCCCGATATTCCTTTCGCTAACGCGCGGCTGCGCGCGTCGAGATCGCGTATTTGAAATAAAAATCAAAGGCTTTCTAAAACTTTGTTTTCGACCGAAGAATAATGAAATTTTTTCAAATTTCCAAGATCGGCGGTTCGATCTCTCGATCGTCTCGGAGGAGGCTTTTACCCAGGAACGCTTCGCAAGATTCTATCATATTTAAAAGCATCGACGAATGAAACATCGACGTCTCGACGACTTTTACGAAGCTCTCAAATTTTTCTTTCGGCGAATTCATGGCAGGGAGGGATTGAACGAACACAAAGCCCGATCGACCGAGACTGAACCCAGCGGGGTGATTCATTAATATTTTTAAATAGCAGAAATATTAATATCTGTTATTAATAATTTCTTTCATATGACGAATTTTCGCAAAAATTAAAATTTAAATCATAATTTTTAATTTACCGTACCATACATAGTCTAATATCTTAATATAAGCTCAAAGATTTTAAAAATTAGCTATGCAATCGAGAGGCGTAAAATCATGAGCAAACTAAAAAACACAGAGAGAGAGACTATTTAGTGAATATATGACAAAAAAAAATAAAAATGCCCGTAAATGCAACTGACACAAAGTAAACACGGTAAACTGCAAAATCGGGCGCTATAATCGAGTAAAGTGTAGAGAGAGCGGCTCGGGGCAAAATGCATTAACATTAAAAAAATAAAAAATTAAAAAAAAAATAGAAATAAGAAATAAAATAAAATAAAAAAATAAATTATAATAGCAAATTATAAATACATATTACACATATCAATAATTGTATTAAGCAAAGCATTAAACGAGTGTTAAAAAATCGTGATACTAATAAAGAGACAAATGAAAGTTGTTCGGTTCGAAATCCTTAAAATTAAAGAAAGAACACGGTTGAAAAAATTCTGGTAACCATATGGACGTAGAAATTTTTTCCTTTGTACTGAGTGTTTCATCACGATATTTCATTACGGATTGACATCCACCCGACTTCAAAACAATAACTGATTAATTCACATCGAATGATGTATCAACACGAAAACACGCTCAAAAGCATAATAACCTGACCCATAATTTCATTGATTGAACTAATTTTTTAGAATACCAGCATTGAAGAAAGCCAAAATAAGTTTATCTACTAGGTTTAGCATTATCAAATTAAATCTAATTCATCTATACAAGAACGGGTGAATCGAAAAGCACAAAAATTTCGCAACCGATCGACATTCAGAGAACCAGCGAAAAAATACAACGATCTTTCGATTTGGAGAGACATCGCGAATATCGTAAAGAACTAAAAACGACTCATTCACCAATTTCGGAAACGTTCATTTTTCATGATCGTACATCACGCTACACATCAACCATCTTTGAAATAGATATCTCAAAAGATAATTCTGATCTAATGGTCAACGAGAAATGTTCGACTAATTGAAAATCTAATGTGCCGAAATACATGATCTTCTTGAAATCTCTCTACAAAGTCTTAGCAATCTCAAACACCACATTGAAACGAATGGGAGAAAGGGTATCGAACTGCTTCGTCTCGAAGCGAAAACTAAATGACAACGTTGGTTAGAATCAATCAGACTATCAATCTTTCTAATATTCACAAATCTTTCAAAATTTGGTCCCAAGATTCGTATATTTCTCTCTCAATTGCCCTCGCCATGATGCCACATGCTGTGAACCTACACCAGTCGAACACTCGCGAACCCTGAAATCAATTGAAAAAGCTAATTACCTGCGCAAAGCCTTAACACGCGAGACAGAACGAGATTAAATTAGGTTTCTTTTTTATACCACTTTTGTCAGCCTTACAAAAATATCACCATTACATCGAGGTGGATCACCAGAATTATGTATTTTTGAAGACAACATCGCGTTCTGTCTTCCCCTCGTCTCGAACGGGTGGTGAGACCTCGCGTATCCCATCAATACTTCATTTCGAATTTTCAATCACAGATTAAATATTATTTTTGCCAAACAATCGCATCGGCGAGCATTCACGTAATAACAAAGCCTAGTCGGAAATATTCTCTCCGGCTGAAGAACTAAAATCAATTCTATACTGCTCTTCACACCATTATGCGGCCAGTATCGTACACATCGGCACAACAAGTAGATGGGTTTATTGTTAAACCACTCCGATTTTGTAATTAACAATATGAATTTCCATAATTCCTCGATGGTCCCGAAGATAACAAAATTATGAGGAACTATAATGGAGAATGGATGCATCTAAGTTTCCCGCATTCCCCTCAGAGAACAATTCCAATCAAAGGTTATTCAATTATAAGATTCAAAACGGCATTGCTAAATCAAGCCACTGTCGCCTGCTTTCTAAAATAAAGGGGATCTACCGTTCGCCCTAAAACCCTTAACACCTAAAATCCCTAGGAACATCTGCAAATATAGGCGTTTGATTCGGAAACAAGTTAAAAACTTTTAATAATCGAGAAGCACCGTGTGAGGGGGTCCAGTACCCGTATAAACTGATTTTCTACTCCTCGGATACATATCACTTGAAAAGCTTTCTGTCATTAAAATAATTCTAGAATAATTTAACAAAGTCCAAATCACATACCAAAAATAAAAAGATTCAAGCGCGGGGTTCGATACGCGGTACATTCCTAGAAAACTCAGCGACGGTATGCTATCACAGCGGAAATACATCTGTCGAATCGCCGTTGTTGCTTGCTCAGACAGAAGCTAGCTGGCTGGTTGGAACCGCCTCCTCCGGCTGGGGCTACAGCTCTGCGCTGCTGCTGCAAGTCCACCAAACTGCCTGTCCAACGTCAGTATTATCATTCGCCCTTACGGGTTCTGCGCGCCTACGAGAAAATCCATCAAATCCGAGGTTTGCTCGCCAATCGCAAATAAATAAGACAGTTAAATATCGGTCGCGCCCGTTTCTAAAACAATATCAAATTTCGGCAGTCTGCTGAAATGTTCGAACCGAAACATTTCCACAAGACGGGCCAAGATGAAATTCCATATTAAATCTAATTCTCACCATTTTTATCCATTATTGTGTCGCAGGAGGGGGAGAAGGAGGGAGAGGAGGATAAGGAAGAGAAGAGAAGGAGAGAAGAAGAGAAAAAAGGCGCGGGGCGAGAAAGGGGCATAGAAGAAGGCGAAAGGGGGCCGCGCCGCCAGGGCAGAACCAGGGACAAAACGCGGGCGCCCGGGAAGATCAAGGGACAGGAAGGGCGGGACGACGACCGAGCCGCCGCGCCAAAAAAGAAGACAGCGCGGAACAGGGGCAAAGCAGCCGGCGGCGACAGCACTCGCGGGAAACTGGGTACGGAAAGGAAAAGCAGGAAGATAGGTGGGCGGGAAAACAGCGCTCGCGCGCGCGCGCTCTCTCTCTCTCTCTGCTGCTCTAGTATATATATAATATATATATATATATATATACTTATATATATATATATATATATATTATATATAGTATATATATATATATATATATATATATATATATATATAACTATATATATTATATATATATACATGTAATATACTATTCTCCGATTTTGGGGTTAATTTAACTATCAGTTTTTATTGAAGCCTGTTACCATATATATATATTATTTATTATGTATAATTTTTATAGTAATTCTTTTTTTATAATATAAGAGACTTTATTTTTAAATATATGTCGAAATGTATGAAAAATAAATGAAACTACTTCAAAAAAAAAGCAAAAGTAAAAATTAATTTAGGATATTAATTTTTTCTATTTCTTTTTGGTGACTGCATAGGGCATAACCGAGTTGATTCTCATATATTATATCCTTTGGAACTCAAAGATAAAAGAAAACCTACTTACTACAGGAAATTCGACTCTGTCGCCGCAATTTTTGTTATAGCAACATAGGTTCATTGACAGAAAATATCTACTGTTTATTTATTATATATATCCTATATATATTTATACATATGAAATAATAATATTATTATATATATATATATATGATATTATAATATAAAAAATAAATATTAAAATAAAATATAATAATCGGTTATTTAAGAAAAAAAAAAAGAGGAGGAGAGGAGAGAGAAGATGGAAGATAGAGATGCCTGCCCTACTACTACCTTCTATTGATTTAAATTTAAGTTTAACAGTTCAAAGCAGGAAATGTCGAAGCTTGGTGTGAGTATTGAAAACTGTTCCGAGATGTCCTCCTCTTTTGGAGAGGCGGATCGGGACTAGTAGTAAAGCCTCCTGTACTTTGTCTAACGGCGACGCTTTTGTCAATGGATGTCGTTCGAGCACTCTGAGCGTCAGAGTGAAAAAAATTTTCGAACTCTATTGATCTGAAAACAATATATCCTGATCGCTTAACGAGAAGCAGTTATGTATGATCGCATGTCGCGTGTCTCTTGGTAGCTTATGAGTCCGGGTCTTGCATCCTAGTAACTCGCATTGGAGTCAGCCCGGATAAACATGAGCGTATTGAGTGCCTCCGAGAAGGGGTGGTCTATTCACCACCTTTCTTGTCTCTGTTTCAAATTGGATTTAAATATGTATCGAGTTTTCAAAGCAGTGATATCGAAGCCAGAGATTTGAAATCTTCCGAGATGCCTCCTTTTTTTGGGGAGTCGCCATCGGAACAATTTAGTTGAAAATAGGAGCCATCCTCTGTACATTTGTGTAATCAGAGGATCTCGGACGGTCATGTTGGTCAAGAAAAGAAGTATTTCGTATTTGTAACTGAGGCGAGTAAAAACAAATTTTCAAATATTAAGTGTTTGTTCAACGTCTAACTTATATCATTTTGACAAATTTAATTGCAAACAAAGCTCATATTTGCCACATGTCGAGCGCATTCGCTTCCACTTTGGTCGGTTGCTTCTCGCTCAACACGCACACACCCTGAAGAAAACTGCCGTCATAAGCCGCCAGCAAGGAGGTTGTACCGTACATCTATTCTTTGAATATGTAATGACATAAAAGTAATATCAGAGTTTCAAAATATTGACAGGATGTATATATTGACTAGCTAGGAAAGAAATTATGAAACTTTCGAGAGAGGACTCGTTTTTGTTACTTGTTACATGCCTGGTGAAATTGGTTGTTGATTGGAAACACTTATCGAAAATGGAATAAGAAACCAAACACATATCAAAATTGTCTAACGGTCCCTGACGCACATCTTTGTCGTGTGTCACTTCGAGTCCTGTTCGCGGAAGGCCTAGAAAAATTTTTTCGTCTTATATATTGCAAATTTTGGTAGTATAACAAGCACATCTTGTGCCTGTCATCAATCGGCCGTTCCTTGACTGATCGGTTGCTCCTGTAACAGGGGCAACCCAGAAGATTCCGTGTATCACCCAGCAGAGATGACCAATAATCCCCTGGAACAGATATTTTAATTAAGTTTGTGTTTGTTTTGTCAAACTTCCCATTAAAATTAAAGATATCATAAGTTGTTCATTCAAAAACACATTACTTTTTATTCGGTTGTGAATAGTGTATTAGTATGAATATGCAAGAGATTTGGCATAAATTTGCACAGCGAGAGATCTCGCTTTCTATACTCAAAACAAGTTGCTATTGCCCTCCGCGATCGAGAGAACTGAGCGTCGGAGTCACGAGATGAGGCACATGCCTTCATCAGATAAATTTTTTGTATAATACACGCGCGACAGAGCACTAGAACGCTGTATAGTTTTCGATAGTTTCGAATATCGTGCTCTTAGGAACATGGCTGAAATCTGATCACATGTTTTTTCCCTCTATTGCAAAATTGATGTTAAACGCCGTACGAAGCATGTTTGGTCGAGAGGCCTCTCAGATGGCAACAGTAAAAGTGTGTCCGTTACCTTAGAACTTTGTATATCTGGTCTTGATGTCAAGTTACTACCATAGAGTCTACTGTGTGTATTACCCGGTGAATGAATGGCGCCCACGGTGTGCCCATGGTATGTGTGTACCGGTTTGGTATGTCATGAAAGGGGTTCCAACCAATTTTGCACAGAATACCTTTCAAATCTGGGTTCTGTGGCATTACTTAATAACGTACACAGTGAGTGTTCTTCAAATCTAGTGCGGAAATAGATCAAGTCAGGTATATAACTTCAAAAAGCATCAATCGGAATATAGCACTCTATGTGTTTAGATATAGTCATGAAAGGTGTCGGCGATTCTGACTAGGCGAGTCGAATCGGAAATAACACCTGCATATCGTCACTCATTCATGTTCTTATAGTTCCAAGTCGACGCTGTTTCTCCTCGATGTTCGAGCTCCTGAGCATTCGAAGTATAATATTCATTCTTTATCTGCGTTTATTTTAAATAAACAACAGACATAAATTTGTATCGTATATGTTTATCATGTTGAGAAAATGTGAAAATTCAACATTTCAGCGGTGGCCCGAGTTTGCGTGTTGTTAGCTCTTGCAGGAGGACGAGAGATGACAATAACTAAAAGAGGAAATGGCAGCAAGAGTTTAAATAGCACAGTACCTACAGGGGTTCCAACCACCCTTCTATTTATTTGAAAGTACCGAGTTCAAAAGCAGTGATATCGAAGCAAGAAATAAAATGGCACAAAATTCTTCCTAAAGATTGTATTCTTGATTGCATTTATTTTCTCCTGTGGGGCGGTATAGGGTCTAATTTATTTGTGTAATATAACGATACATCTCCCTGTTATATGACATTTCCGATCTTAAGTAACGGAAATCGAACTTTGAGTTAATAGTTACCGGATGGTCTGATAAGGAATGTGCTCAGGCGCTAGATGCTTTAAGTATAAAATTTTAATGTATTCTCTGGTGCACACGGAATAAGCTTCTCTGTACATCACTTGATAACTGTACAAGCTGTCTGTTATTCAAATATGGGAAAAAGAATTTTGTGGCGTTTGAAATTACTTGCAGTAATTTCTTGATTAAATTATTTAAGTTAGTTAGCTAAATAAATACTTAGGTACACTTAAATTTAAGTCTCAATAATTATTTGGGACTAATGAAAAAAAAGGTTATATCAAAACTTTCAAGAGAAGACATATTATTTATAACAAAGTAGCTTCACAAATTTAATTTACAAATAGTGATAATTATATAGTAGGTACTTTTTGGGGGCATATGCCGTCCCTCCAGACAGACAAAATACTGCCCTTCAAGTTATCACGAGCTCAAGGCAAGTGAACCACCATCAACGAGAGCCCGTGATACTCTCCTAGTAGGTACTTGCCTGTATGTATACTCAATTTCTTACGGTATTTCCGTCCCTATGAGTAGTATGGAAGAAAATTCGGTAAATATGTAAAGATAATAGCAAAAAAGATGCCATAAATGGTATTTGAATATATATTTGAAGTTTTTACTTTATATTAAAAATATTTAAAGTATTTTTTAGTAATATTTTATTCTTTAAAGGTACTTTAAGTTTGTACTTTGTATTGTTATAATAAAACCTGTGATGACGATTACTCTAGGTTTTTGTCAGTTTTTAGTCAGTCGGAAATTTATGAACAAGACTCAGAATCCATCTTAAAAACATGCCACTCGTGCTGCTCGAGCTCTAGAAAAAAATCTTGGATTCCAACTCCAACTTTACACTCATGATTTTATTCATGGTTTTGGATTAAATTTACTATAGACCGGAATTTTGATAATAAAAACTTAAATTTGTGGTCACATGAATGTAAAATTATTGAAATGGTTTATATATATATATATATATATATATATGGTATGATATGTGTATACATATATTATATATATATATATAATTACTATATATATATGATCTATATATATATTTAATATATATATATATATAGATATATATATAGGCCACTTTTCCTTTAAAAGGATGTTAACATAAAATATCAGATATCGAAATATCCGCTGAACACTAATCGTCTACCCATGCACTGTGAGATTCGTATTACTTAAACTCCAATAATAAGAAGAGAAAAAGTTGCACAATGTTGGCTTTTATCATCATCTGTTAATTTTAATCTGTTAATTTTGTTTTAGATTTTTTTTTTATTTAATTTTAATTAAGGGGGCTCGAGCCGACGGAGGAAGAGGGGGGAACGAAGTCCCCCCGTCGTCCCCACGCCTGAGGCGCGAGAGAACCTTGACTCTTTGACTCTTTGGCTATTTTAATCTTGGATATCCTTTAGTTAAAAAAAAAAAAAAAACTTTTTGTCAAACCTTCACGCTTTTAATTGGCTTTGAAGATACATCGAAAAAAAATCGTATTACATCGCTCCGTTCGAATATTATCGGTTAACATCCTTTTTAAAGGACAAAAGTTCCTATCAATATATATATATTATATATATTATATATCTATATATATAGTATATATATATATAGGAACTTTTCCTTTAAAGGGTGGTTAACCGATATATATCGACGAGCGATGTTAATTCGTTTTTTTTTTCGATTTATTTGCCAATATAGAGCGACAGGGTTGCCAATAAGTTTTTTGATTTTTTTAGAAGAAAGGAAACTATATTAAAGGCAAGTAATGTCAAAGAGTCAGGGTCGCTCGGCCTCAGCGGGGGACGACGGGGGGAACTTCGCCCCTCTCGGCTGTCCCACCGTCGGCTCGAGCCCCTTAACAATAAAAAAATTAAAAAAAATGATAACAAATTAACATATAAAAATTAATCATGTATAAAAAGCAACATAGTGGCAACTTTTTCTCTTCTCCTATTGGAGTTTAACTTAACACGTCACAAGTGTATGGTTAGACAATTAGGGTTCAGCGATATTTTGATATGTAACATTTTTATGTAACATCCTTTTAAAGGGAAAGTGCCTATATATATATATATATATATATATGCGTGTGTATATGTATATTAATTATAGCTATATATAATGTATATATATACTATAATATATATATATATATATATTATATATAGTTTCCTCCTCCATCAGTTTGGGAGTTGGGTAGTTGACAACCTCCGACCGGTTGTGGGGTTGGTGGAATTGAAGGCTTGTTATGACACAGTTATCTTTTTCATTTATTCCTACAATATTCACAGTCTTCATTCTAATCTCCACTTTGTTAAACATCAACTTTTTGCTGAACATCAACTTTCCTCTTCTAGACATCACTTCTTTTTTTTACCCGAAAGTCAGGTGTTTGACAGTTTTGATTACACTAACCTTACTATGTTCCCTTTTCTTGTTTTTATCCTCACTCACTTGTCGGTCGTAAGTTGTAGTTGTTTGCTGTTTACGTTCCCAATGATGACTTTGTTACTTCCCGTGTCACTGATTTTGAGTTTTCCGAATTTTCTGTCTTATGACTCAGACTCATTTCCAAACCTACAATTAAATTCATCTTCTTTTATATATTTGGGGACTAGCCCAAGTGTTCGACAGGTCAAATGGTCGACATGACATCAAAAAAAATTTCCCGTACAGCCCGTCTCAGGTTAGGTTAGGTTAGGTTAAGTTAAGTTAAGTTAAGTTAAGTTAAGTCTAAGTTAAAGTTAAGTTAAGTTTAAGTAAGTTTAGTTAAGTTTAGTTAAGTTAAGTTAAGTTACGGTTAAGTTAAGTTAAGTTAAGTTAAGTTAAAGTTTAAGTTAAGTTAAGTTAAAGTTAGTTAAGTTTAAGTTAAGTTAAGTTAAGTTAAAGTTAAGTTAAGTTTAAGTTTAAGTAAGTTTAAAGTTAAGTTAAGTTAAGTTAAGTTAAGTTAAGTTAAGTTAAGTTAAGTTAAGTTAAGTTAAGTTAAGTTAAGTTAAGTTAAGTTAAGTTAAGTTAAATTTAAGTTACAGTCAAGTAAAGTTAAATTAGGGTCATAAGTCAGAGTTAAAGTTAGATTTAATGTTACATTTTAGGGTCAGAGTTAACAGTTCTAAGTTAAAAGTCAAAGTTCAAATTTTGAAAAAAAGCTTCATAGAATAAAGTAGTTAAAAGTTAAAGTTAAAGTTAAAGTTAAAGTTAAAGTTAAAGTTAAAGTTAAAGTTAAAGTTAAAGTTAAAGTTAAAGTTAAAGTTAAAGTTAAGTTAAGTTAAGTTAAGTTAAGTTAACTTAACTTAACTTAACTTGAACTTAACTAACTCTTACAACGTTTAACTTAATCCTTAACTTAACTTAACTTAACTTAACTTAACTTAACTTAACTTAACTTAACTTAACTTAACTTAACTTAACTTAAGTTTTGTTGGATTTGTTAGAGAAACTCGTAGAAAATGACGCCAGGATGTTTTTTTTTTCTAGACATGATTGATACTATGTTGTGCCATTTTGACCTGTCCGCTCATTTTCCCGTCGAACCATTTGGTACTAGCTTCATTCTATCATACTTTCTAAATCTAAATGTAAATTAGTCTACGTTTCGATTCTTCTTAACCACCAATCCTTCTTCTTTATAATGTTAATCTATATTTTCAGCTCTCGGTTTCTCCCACCATCCTTTTCACTAATCTAGACAACTTAATTCTTTCTCTGTCCATCTCTGACTCCAGACTTAACCGCGATTCTCATTCTTACATATACACTACTTCTAAATTCTGAAACGCAATTCTTTCTATTTTTCCCCTTATACTTCCTATAACGGCATTTGCTTTCAAACTCTTGTATCGTTGGGTTGAGGTCGGCACTTGATTGTTAAAATTTTGATTGGAACTCCCTCCCTCCCCCTCCTCAACTTTGGTGAATTCCAGGTAGGCTTGTGGCTTTTCATACCGGGGAGAAATATATATATTATATATATATATATAATATATATATATATATATATACTATATATATATTATATATATATATATAGAGTATATATATTATATATATATATAATATAGGTATATATTTTATATAATATATATATATATATAATATAGTTATATAATATTATTATAGAGAAGAGAGAGAGAGAGATTGAGAGAGAGAGAAGAAGTTCATATATAAAATAATTTATTAAAAATGCATAGGGTTTTACCAGTTTATTCTAAATGAAGTACCAAATATATATATACATAATATTGGTTTTGGGTTCTTTTACATACCTGCTTCACACCTTTTATTATATATATATATATATTATATATATATATATATATTGTATATGTAACTATATATATATATATAATATAATATTTGATTATGTGAATATTATATTATATATTAGTTAGTATATATATATATATATATATATATATAGTGGATTATATTATATATATTATATATAGTATAGGTATATCATATTATTATATATTATTACTATATAGTATATAACCATTATATTTACACGAATAATTATAATATAATTTTTTAGTATGTTGAAAAAAAATGAAAAATTATACGGGAGATTCTAAATCTACACTAAAAATATTTCTGGACTGAAAAAATCAAAATCTCTCCATTTAAGGCACAATTTTAGTGTGGTTGATGCTCATGTTGCCAATTAGGGAATTACGTAAAGTTTACGTGAGGTGATAAAAGTTCATTTTGACACTATTATACATAGAATTTTTTTTTTTTAAAGTTCGCACCCCACGTGCAAATCCATATTCTAGGAGGGGAATTTCTTTAGGTAATTTCTACCTAGGATCCGGACTAGGGATTAATTAGTTGTAGCTAGATTTGAACAAAGCGGCCGGAATTTTTGACAATTCTGTCGCTCCATCACCACCAGTCATTTTTTTCTCGCACCACACCGCACCAAAATGAGACGCAGCTGCACCGCACCGCACGCACAGCACACCAACCCAACCCAAGTATTAGCATAATGGTTCGGTATTTATTTTGAATTGAGATCGAATATGTGTTATTCATTAATATACTATATTTCATGATATAGTATACTAATATATATATATATATATTATAATATATAAATATATATAGTATATAATATATATATTATATATAATTAATATAATAAATTTGAGGCAAGGTATATAAATGTAATATATATATATATATATATATATATATTTCCATGATTTATGAGGTAATGAATATGTAAATTGGCAAGAGCATAATCAAATATATACTTAGGTGTATAGTTTATTTTCATAGCAATTACGTATAGTTTATTTCCATCAATGCGCAAAAAACAAAAAAAACAAAAACAAAAAAAAACAAATAAAAAAAAAACCTTCAAAAAAGGCAATCTGAGTAAATCAGAACAACGTTTGCATACGAGAAGCCAAATTGAAATTTAAGTTACAAACGCAGAGTTAAAAAATCAAATTAAATACGTTTTACGGATTTAGAAACAAATCCACTGGATTTTATGGAAACGAATCCAGACGTAACCATTTTCATTTCTTATCTTAAAATAAATTGAGAGAGAGAGAGAGAGAGAGAGAGAGAGAGAGAAGAAGAGAGAGAGAGAGAGAGAGAGAGAGAGAGAGAGAGAGAGAGAGAGAGTAAACAAACACACAATCTCAAAATAATGAAAAAAAAAATTTCTTTTCGTTTCAAATTTGTTTGGAGATAAAATGGACTAACAGACTGTCTTGTAAGGTAAACAAATCCAGTATAGAATACGGAAACGAATAGTAAAAAAAAGGTCTGCTTTTCCTTTTGTGATTTTGCGGTATTTGTTGCTATATTAAGTGTATAAAAGTGTGTGTTTGTGGGAGAGAGAGAGAGAGGGTGGGTGGGTTGAGAGAGAGGGTGTGTGAGGGAGTGTGTGTGTGTGTGTGTGTGTGTGTAGGTGTGTGTGTGTGTGTGTGTGTGTGTGAGAGAGAGAGAGAGAGAGAGAGAGAGAGAGTGTGTGTGTGTGTAGCTGTGTATGTGTGTTCTTTAAAATTGCATTTCGTTTCTGAAAGTGATATTGTTCATTAAAGTTTGAAAACTATTTTCTCTCATTCTCGTCTGTTTTATTTATTTTTCTATCCATTTTTTTTTTGGCCACTAAAAGCCCTTATTCAAGGAGGGGTATTTATGTAAAGAAAAAAAAGGCGTGATCAATGCGCTACGCTCCGTCTCCCTTTCCCACGGCGACTACACCTTCAAATCGTAAATCATCGGCATCTGTACATCTTTGCAAATTACCCTTGAGATATTCTTTAACTTTATATGGCCCCTGTTGAGAAAAAAATAAGAATTTTTGTAAAATATTAAAACATTTATGTTGTAAGCGTATGTAGTACTTCAAAAATATTTGCAATAATCGAAAAAATAAAATAAAATATATAAAGATTAAAAAATTTATGAGAAACATAATATATCCTTCTGGCTCATTTTCAATCTGAATACTAAATTGTTGTAAATCGTCTAGTGAGAAAAACTTACCCAATGTGATTGCTGCTGTTCGTATGAAGAAGATAATATATAATTTCTATTAAAAATACTAGATTGATATATTAATTTTAACATTAATGTGTGTCAGAATACCCAATGGAGACCCCTGTACCCCCTCTGACCCTTGACTATATGCCCAGCGCCATTTTAAGAATCAAAGTTTAGAGTTGAACAAACAAACAAACAAACGGATTTCATCTGTGTTAATTTAATCTTTAGGGAAATAAACTCTTTATTCTTATTTGTTTTATTTGCTGCTCAGATGCTTTTAACAATTGCACTATTCACTCATAAAAGCAGACGAATTGTAAATACGAACTTGTCCCTACCCTGCTCTAACTCTTGGAAGAGGTAGGGATTTAGAGTTTAAGGCATAATTAACTTTGCATTTTACGAACACAAACTCTAACATAAATTGTACAACATTGGCTCTATCGACAGAGTGACAAGCCACAGAGACCGGGTTCGAAGCTTCGTCCGGATCCTAGGTTGAAATTACCTAGAGTAGTAGAGTAGTTTCCTTCCTAGAATTTTATTTTTAACCAATTTAACCAATTAACCCTTATTTATATTTAAAACGTGAAAATTAAATGGGAAAACTACTTGGAGTCAGATATTGCCTTTTACTCACCTTCAAGCAGCATATATGCTGAAGTTGCGGAATACGAACCCTACACTCGTGTTGTAAGCCTGTCAAGGAATACGAACACTACATTCGTGTTGTAAGCCTGTCAAGGAATACGAACCCTACACTCGTGTTGTAAGCCTATCTGGGAATACGAACCCTACATTCATGTTGTAAGACTGTCAAGGAATACAAACCCTACATTCGTGTCGTAAGCCTGTCTGGGAATACGAACCTTACACTCGTGTTGTAAGCCTGACTGGGAATACGAACACTACATTCATGTTGTAAGCCTGTCAAGGAATACGAACACTACACTCTAGTTG
>JABUQX010103355.1:0-12500 GCA_015478945.1 Trachelipus rathkii
TCAGTCTGATCATAAATCCAATTTTTTATTTTCTTCTTTTATGATATGGGACGCAATGGGTTAATTATGTAGAATAGGACGAAATATAATCCGATCATCAGCACATAATAATTAAGTATTGAAAATATATTGGAATATAAAAACAAAATAACAATTTATAAAAGAACCCACCAATGATATTGCAAGTCATTGAATCTAATTTTTTTAGATTAAAAATTATATGACAAATGTTAATTATACATTGGGAGGGGCGTATCAAAATTATCAAAGGAGCAAAGAAATGTGAATTATTATAATTTAAACATGTCCAAAACAAAATGAAAAAAAAAATGAACAAAATTTTTAGAATAATTTTTTTTTTTTTCTTTTTTTTTTTTTTTTTTTTTTTTTTTTTAAACAAAACTCTACTTAGCTTCATTTATTTTATCAGCCAGCAGCCTGATAGCTTTTAAATTAAATGAAATTGAAATTGATTTTTTTGTTTTTTTTTTTTTTTTTTTTTTTTTTTTTTTTTAATAAAATTAATTGAAAAAACTTAATTCTTTCACTTAACCTTTTTGATGAGAATCAAAATTATACATGGTACTTTTTAATTATTCCCCATTGTCCCTTCTAACAGATACCTCTAACTAACCCTCTCCAAGGAAGGTTATCCTTCTGTGTCAGTACTATCCCCACTGGAAAAAAATATGGTTGGTATATTGTTGCTTGATGGCAACAATGCATTAAAACCTCGAAATTGCACACTTTGTGAGACCAAGTCTTTCTGGTTGTTTATACTAGAATCTCTTACGATTAGTTATAAAATTTCATTTTATATACAGAGCATGTAATTATTTTTCACCTTCTGAAACTTTATATCATTTATACAGCTTTTTATTTCATCCTGCTTTCCATTATTTTGGATCCTAATCGGATCCTCTTCCTCATCAGCTTCAAGTACTGCCAAAATGGGGAGCCAAATTATCCACATATAGGACGGTTCATACCCTTTAATAATATTTCAGGAGTGATACAAAGGGTATTAAAGATCAAAGTCTATGAGTCATTTAGAAGGGCTTAAAAGCAAACCAGCCTTTGTTTATTATACATGATGAACTTCTTCATTAACAAGTGAAAAAATTGCTCATAACTTTAATATTATTTTTTAGAAATACTGCTATAACACCATCTTAACTTGTTTACAAAGAGATTACTACAACTGAACCTAAATAAAACTGGAATGGTGTGATAGGTGTAAAATCCAAACTTCAATACTTTCCCTTCAAAAATTCTTACCTCCACATCAATTCAAAAATGATTAATTACTTTAAGAGATAATTCTAGAGGTGATCCAGCATCACTTAATACTCTTTCAGGGTAACCATATTCATAGACATGCATTTGAAAGGCATTAATGAAAGATTCTGAATCAATATGTTTACATAACAACAAATTTACAGCCCTACTCCACATGCAAGTTATAATAAGTATGTACACCTTAACATTAATATCATTACTTTTTATAGTAAATGGACCAATATGGTCTAAGGCAACCTCCCTAAAGGGAATCTCCTTAGGAGATATTCTAAATTCTGTATAGTCATTCTGATTTATTTTTATTGTCCTACCATATAGTTTTTTGCAAACAAGGCAGGTTTTAATACATTTCTTTACAGTGACATATGCAGATGTTATGTAAAACTCTTTTTTAAGAAGTGCAAGCAATTTATAAACTCCTGCATGCTTGGCTTTAATATGAGTTTCAAAAATGAGAGTGTTTGTAAAGGGACAATCTTTGGACAATAAAATAGGTAATTTTTGTCTATAAAGTCCTTGGCATTTTCTGATTATCAACTAAATGTCTTTGAAACCCAATTACTAGGATTTGGACTTGGTTTCTCAATAGATATTTCACCTTCAAATGAACTTAAAATACTATCCTCTTTTGGCTCCATAAAAATCTATTATACCTTATTGTTAAAAAGCTAACTAAATCATGTTCGTTTTTTCCAAGAAGATTTACACGTGCTATCTCCTCATTAAAAAGAGATAAAAATATTATTATTCGTAAAGCCGATAAAGGTGCCGGAGTGGTTATTTTAAATTATGTAGATTATATAAATAAAATTGACATTTTACTAAGTGATGAAAATATTTATGAAAAACTTAATTCAGACCCATCTCTCTCAAATTTAGTTGTCATTAATTAGCTTTAAGAATAAATCTTCCAAGCAAGATACAGCAATGAACTAAAAGAGATAGAAGATTCTTGTAGTCAGAAATCATTCCTCCTTCTCAATGCATTATTATTATTATTATTATTATATTATTATTAATTTATTATTATATTATATTATTATTATATTATGAGCGAGTATTGGATCTTCACCTTTTTTATTATATATATTACTACTTTTTGAGTTTTCTTTTTATAAGGTTAGGGATGGCATTACAGTAGTCATTAGTTTTGTCCACAAATTTCTTCACAACATGAAGGTTATTTATATTTTTTAAAATGACAGACTCATCACCCCAGTAAAAGCCCATAATGCCCAACAGTGTAAAAAAACTAAGAATTTCATCTTTTGTACCCAAAATACCAGCATCGCCACTGGAATAATGTGTTATGCATACTCCTAAAATGATATTCCAATATTTCCACCTCATCATTCACAAATAATTTATGCGATAATTCTTCGAATATTTTAAAGGATTCACTTAATATTTTCTGAGATTTTTAAGTTTAAAATTTAGGTGTTATTTCTGGAATAACTGCAGCTACGTATTTTTCTTCTTTTACCCAGATGTGATGTTAAATTCTCAATTAATATTGGTCTAGTAGCTTTTAGCCTCAATTAAATCCCTTTGAACATTTATTTTTTTATTATTTCAGCATATTAAATTTTATATTGTAAGTATTTTCTAAGCGACAATGGCACAAATAACAATACTCTGAAGCTGAATCATAAAGTACTCTAGAATGTGCAGTTTCACCTGCAGCCAAATAAGTTTTAGCTGTAAAAGTTGGCAAAATAAAATTTACTAATGAGACTTGTATTAAGGGAATTAATTTCCAAATCACAATACTCATCATTTGAGCATGGTAAAATTTCTAAGCCAACTACATTACTAGAAGTTGCATTATGGGATGCAGTTGAATTCTTTTTATTTTGCACTGTGTTACCAATTTCATTTTTATTCTTATGACAAAGGAATGAAAAATGATTACTACCATTACATTTATAACAAGGGTTTTTGAACCTATACCTGCATTGAGACTGATCATGATTCAGATAACTGCACAAAATGCATCCCCCAATTTTTTTAATTTTTTTAATTCTACTTTCAGGACTATCAAATTTTTGACATTTGCTTATATAATGGGTATCATACCCATCAATTTTTAAATAATGACACAGAACCCAATTTGCTGGTCTACTTGACACCCATTTTTGTTTTTAAAAATCAACTGCAGCTGCTTAGGGCTTCAGACCTTTTTCCTCCTGAGATGCAGCAGCGATTATAGAGCTACCCAGAGTTATCTCCCCTTGTACACTTCTTCATCAAACCTATTGAGCACCTCAAAGGAGGTATCTAATATGGAATTTAAATCTGTTTGGGCATCATTATTATACAGTCATAATATGAATTTTTTTATTTTTATCGTATATTCCCTGCCATACAAAATATTGCAGATAAAAAAATCTAGCCATCCACATCTAATCTCACCATCTGATCTTTCAAAACTCTCACTTCACTGACCCAATCCATCATACTAGAAACCATTTCCTTGCAGCTTTAAATTTAACAATTTTTTTCCAAATTAAAAAAATTGTTGCCCTATTTTGGAAGAAAAAGCCTTAATAATAAATTTTTTCTACATAAATAGGTTTGATCCTCCACTTTAAGACTTTCAATATATACCTTAAGCAGGGCCAGAACCTTGCTACATAATACCATGGATTTTTACAATATTCTGAAAAACTGCGGTTTGTTATGAGTGTCGACAGCATGAGTAAAATAAATTCTTTAATTTGCTTTGCTGACATATCAAAATGAGGAAGGTCTATTATGGAAATTTAATGTTGAGCATTAGTGAGTACGGTGTGATTGATATTGATTATAATGTGTATGATGGAATATACACATTTTAATTTCAATAAGACACCTAAATAACATTATAATCTGAATTTTATATTCAAATCTCTTCCCATGCCTTCTAAAATCATATTCTGTGCAGAGTACAAATTTCTCTGATAATAATTCAGCCCCAAATTTTTTAACTTCTTAATTTTAATTCTTTTAAGAGATCAGATATATGCATATTTCTCCATCTACTGATAGATTTGTTAATTTGTATGAAACCATGCTGTTAATCCCAATTTGTTGCAAGAAAATCCTCTAGCCCTCATTAATAACGTTTTTACTGAACCAACTCCTCAGATAGGCTGTCAGTAATATCATTAATATATTTTATTTCCAACTCTCGGATTCATAGATATCCATGATGCAAAATATGAATTGTCAAATTTTAAATAATTAAATATGAAAATATAACTTTCAATTCTTATTGATTCCCAGTTAAAATGAAACATATATCAGATTTTAAGCTCGCTTTAATTTAAAATACTAACTTTCATTCAATTAAATTATATCAAATTAAATATCAAGCCTATATTTGACTTAAACTCTTATAGTGAATTTTAAAATTAATTAGTATATTAGTGCCCTATATTTGGTAGTGCCCTATATATGGTAGTTGGAGAAATTGTATGATTAATAGATTAGTAGTCTTATACAGGATTAAAAAAAACCTATTTAATTGAATGAACCTATATTATGGAAGGGGTCACTGAACCTCCACAATACCAAATCCTTGGAAATAGGTTCCAGTTAAACCTATAAAATTGGAAGTTCACGAACTCCACAATTACCCATTAATAAACTGTAACAATTACCAAACACTCCAAATAATTTATTAATACTCTTAATATATAATCTTAATAAATTTCAAGCAGCATCATATAATGCGAATGAAATATTAATTTAATTAGCTTAGCATTACCACCAACCACTACACAGTCAATATTGACCACAACCATTAAATAACCAGGAGCCAGTTGGAGGCTTAACTGAGAGAATGAGTTAGGCAATCGTATGAAATATTATCCATATTTCTACAGTTATTCGTGGGAAGAAATAATAATTGAAATAATTGAAAATCCCACAGGGTTTCATATACAAAAAATATCAAGATTTAACAATCTTGATTACTTTGCATAAAAAATATTAAATATAAAGAACACTAAAAAAAAGGAAAAACTTGACTTTTAATTTTGCTATTAATTTTAAATGAATTATTTTTATATTATATATTATTCAATGAATAAATACATAAATAAAAAGATGTTGAAAATGCTTCCAGCCTCAAGCCAAACCCACTCTATCAACAGCAGAATAAGCTCCAGCTGAAAAATAAATGGGGAACCTTTTAAATCTGGTACTTTCAAAAACCCAACTTCCTAATCTATATTTTTGGAAAATATTTGATGTTATATATATATGATGCACAACTTACAAGAAAATGATTAAAAAGTTGCCTCAAAATTGTGATTCTTTCCATATTGTGACAAAGGCCAAATGTGGCTATGAACCTTTAAATTTATAAAATTTAAATTATTTTGATCTCTTTCTCATTCCCTTTTTGTTTTTCTGTCTATCTGTTTGCCTGTATATGTCTGTTTGTTTGCCTATAATTGTCACTGCCTCTCTCATATGATCTTTGCCTTTCTCACTCTCTTCCTTCCAGATAATGGTAAGCCTCTGAATGCTTTGACTCTTGCCTCTTCTGGCATTCAATAAATCTCAAAAGCAATAATAATGAATTAATAAGTTGTTGGCCAACAATAAATATTAAATATAAATAATAAAACTTGCAAACAAATTGATGGTGGTTCATAAGCTTATAGCTTAAATTTCTATTATAATCTCTAGGTTACAACATAGCAATTATAGCCTTTGTTAATTTTAATCAGATTATCTCAAAGATGCAGAGTAACATAATCAGTTTCAGAATTTATCGGATAAGGTTTTTTCAAATGTAACAGTTCAGTGTAGCAGCAGTTTAGCATGACCGACTCATGTTGGTCATCTGATCATATAAGCAAATTTTTTTATTTTTCTTCTTTTATTATTGGAGCAAACTGGTAATTATAATAGGCAAATGAAATCGATCATCAGCTATTAAAATTAAGTATAGGAAATATAATTGAATATAAAAACCAAAATTAACAATTTATAAAAGAAACCACAACGATATGCCAACAGCCATTAATCATTTTTTTAGAATTAAAAATTAATATACAAAGTAATTTTTATACAATGAGGAGGCGATACGAGAGTAGAGTTGTTGCGATGAGTTGAGAACAGGCATTGGAAAGAATGAAACATACCAGAAGACAGAGATATTAACCGTAACCGTAATAATGTTGAAGAGGATGAAGATGTAGATAGAAAATGGAGTGAGTGGACAGGACATGATGTTGGTAAATACCTGCAACTATCTCGGAGGATGTTTTAACAGTAAATCATTCTCGTTACCCACAGATATGCAAAGAATGGAAATATTGGATTTAGCTATGAAAGCGGTATACCCCACGATGAAAGATAGAAACATCGAAATAGAGAGTAAAAAAACGTATGTTTTAACAGCATTCCCTACTTCTCCACACTCTGTACGAAGCGAAACGTGGACAAACAACAGAAGAGAGGCAGAGTAGAAGACAGCCGGCGAGATGAGGATAATAAGAACTATGATGGAAAGAGTAAGAGAATAAAACATAAAAAATTGAAGTTATTAGAGAAGTATAGTGTGAAGAAGATGACATCTGAAGATGGATCGCTGGGAGATTTGAATGTGGACAATTTAGGTTAGGAGGAAATATCTCCAAATGACGGACAGATGGTGGAAGTGGACACCTGAAGGAAGAAGACCGAGAGAAGACGAAGAAGAGATGGGCGGAATCGGTGGAGACTCTCTGGAAAGATGTCACTACCAAATCTATGAGACCCAAAATAAGATGAATAGCAAGAGGAAAGTCTGAGGAAAGAATGGCTTCCGCCGCTGACAGATAAAGAATCCTTCCTAGGAGAGAAAAAAGAAAAAATATATATTATCACTAATATATAATAATAATATATAATAAATATAATATATAAATATATTATATAATATATATATATATATATTATATATTATATATATAATAATATAACTATATATAATATATATATATGGAAAAACAGCCACTTCAACTAAGAAATCTTCACAACGAACCACAAATATTTCCTCATTTTTCTATTAATTAAAACAGTATACTCTTAATTCTTGGATAATCTATATTGTATTATTAATTAAAAATTATATATATTTAAAGATACTTAAGCCATCAAAAAATTTTGATAAACTAAAATAATTTAGTTATTGGTATATATATAAGTATATATATTATATATATATAATATATATATATATAGATATATTTATATATATTTTATATATATATTATTTATATTTTATTTATTTTGGGATGGTGTGATAAGTAGGTGTTTAGTATATATATGTTTAGAGATTAGAGTTATAGTAGATTAGTAATATATATATATATATTTATATATATATAAACACTACATTACTTAGTTACATGAACTTACATCAATATCATCTACTCATGAATGATTTAGCTCTTAAAAATTATTATATAGCATTCTGCCAGTTCTCCTCATTCCTCTTGTCTGATTTATAATGGCGAAGATGCCAGAAAAATCTAGTTCCACGCTTAACTTGCGTTGACGGTTTTTTTTTTTTTTATTTATGCTTATTAACGGTAAGGTTACTGAGATCGGATGAAACGTTAGAAACTTACATAAAATTTTCAAAGGCGCTGCAGCCAAAGAAATTTTAAATTATTTTATTTTTATATATTTTTTTCGTAATATCTGATTTGACAAGTATAGAAGACCACCTGTTTTCTTTGAACAAGCTATCTTCTTTCTATCTATATTCTCTTTATATATTCTAAAAGCTTGTTCATACTAATTTCTGAACCTTTCTTAATTAATTATTTTTTTTTTTTTTTTCTTGAGAATGGTAGTAACCGGAAAGTTATTCATCCACTTACAATATTTTAATATTATCTCTTCTCTTTTAATTTTTTTTCTCTCTCTATACTCATTACTGTAGAAATAAGCTTAATGTCTTTTCTTTCCACAGTTAAGTCTATCTCTCTAAGATTATCTATATTAAACAACCCATGGCTGATTTTTTTTTATTTATAATTATCATTGTCAATGAGAGAATATTCTCTCATTTCTTATCATTTGTATTTTTTATTCCTTTCATATCTTTTATTATTTTGTTAGTTAAGGTTGGTTATATATATTATTTTTATTTTTTTTTTATTTTTTAATATTATATTCCAATATTTTGTATATCTATCTAATGTGTTCTGGTAATATATCTTTCCTATATTTGCTATATTCTGAGTTTTACATGTGGATATCTATATATATCAATTAAACTTGCATGAATCTGATGAATCATTCCACAAGTCACATATATATACTTCTAGTTTAAAATTTCTACTCCAATTCTCTATTCTTTATTCAATTACCGACTTTCCGTACTCTCTCGATCTTCCTTATCTTATCTCTACTTCTTTTAGTATTATCTTACGACTCTTCGTACTTCGACTTTCTCTTGAACTCGCTTTACCCTCTCATCTATCTTATTATCTCTATCTCCGACTCTCTACTCCTATTCCACCTCTTCTTTCTATAAACACTACCTTTTATCTTTCCCTCCATCTTCTCTGCAACTCAGATCTCTCTCTATTATCTCTCTTTAATACTATCCTTTTTTACATTTATCGTCATAATAATTCTTATTTTTTTCTTTATATATATTATCTCTAAGATAACAAACATAACTTAATGATCGCTGTGAAGTGTTTGGGCCTATATTATCTATATCTATTATAATATTATTATTTATATATCTAATTCATTTCTAACTGACATATTATATATCTATTGAATATAATCTATATATCTCTATATTTGTAATAATTAGAAGAAATCTAATAAAAGATTGTAAATAACTAGTTCTGCTAATCATTATTCTTCTTTTTTTATTACAGCCTGCATCTATAGCAAAAGCTAATATCGTTTTCTTACAATGAATTCTCTATATGCAAACAAATGCTTAGAAAATATTATATGTCTGCTCACGTATTCTATTATAAGTTAAGGATAATATCTATATGTAATAATGAGAAAAATACCAAAAAAAAAATATATATCTATTCTATCTATGTCATCTATCTATATCTTTTATTAAGCGATCTGATATCTCTCTATTTTTCTATATTATCCGCAATTATCTGCTTATCTCTTATATAGGACATCCAATTCTTAAAGAAACTATTTGAAAACATATATATCGCAGTTTTTGTAACTAACTTCTGTACCACAATGTTCCGAAAAATCTTAGATTTCAAGAGTCACAACACATTTGTTTATTTATAGTTGCAGGTTCTGCAAAACTTTGCAAAAAGATTATATCCTACAAGAAAATATATTACATTCAGCTTTATTTTCTTACTCTATCTATAAACCTGTTTCTTACTTCAACATGCTATATCTATATATATATCTTGCTATATATACCATCTATATATATCTATCTATCTATATATTTATATCTCTCTTTCTATATGTCTCAACCATGTGGAATTATATTATTATTTCTCTATATATATCACTCTGTTACAAAAAATACATTATATATAAATATTATCTTATATTATTTATTATATTATATATTATATTACATCTTTTATGTTTATTACTTCATCCTCCAAGATTTTTTATCTATCATAATATATATTCTCTCTCGAATCCTCCTCACCACTTATGAAGAAATTGTTATATATCTATTCTATATATCAATTTAATCTCTATCTTCTATATCATTATTCTTTTTATATATATATATATCTATCCATCTATATAACTATCTATTCTATATATATATATTTATCTCTATTATATATTTTGTATTTTTATCTATATATTTCTTTTCATCTCTTCCTATTAATATGTCACCAGGAAACTGTGTTGAAAGTGTCTATATTCTCATATATCTATATGTATTATTTTATTCTTTTATCTATTATATCTTTATATACCTTAGTTGTTCAGTATATTATATATTATTAAATCTATATTATTATTGATTGCCTCTGATTGCAACCTCTAGTGGCATTGATTTTAAATTCTGCTACTTTACTTCTTTCGGAAACGCTTTGCCGTATTTTCCCCTTATTATATTTGGGAAAGATCCACCACTACAGGGTATGTGCACCTGCTGTTATAATTTTTCTGTGCAATAGCGTTGTTACATTTAATTTCTTTGGTTCTCTTTAAAGCGTTTAAATTTTTTTTTGCCTAATTTAATTATGATGCGTTCAGATTTTGATAACTGCGTTTTCCGCAGGGATCGAATCTTGGAGTGTACTTAATCAAGAGTTGAAACGAAACTTTGATCAAGGCTTGGACGAACCGTTGATCAATTCTTGGGTCATACTTAAACCAAGGCTGGTAACGATCCTGGTCGAGGTTTCGTGGCAGGTTATTCCTTAGCTGGTTATTCTGTGCCTATACCGGCCATTCTTAAATTGTCTCAAACTAATAATCGAAGATATGATCTATTGAGCGAGCCTTATCATTTATTTTTCCGTCTGCGTAACGCATGTCCAACCGGAGGGTCAAGGGATACCCGACAAATAAGTTACGTTTCTAATTCATCGTAGTTTCATTTGTCAATGCGTAGAACTTGTCAACATACAAAAATAACCATAATATTCATTCTCTATAGGTACAAATTTTGCTCATGCATATACGTATGTTTATATAGATGTATAGAGATTCATATTGCGTAAATTTTCTTTTCGTTATATTGAGTTGACGAATTTCGATATTATTTTGGATTACCTTAAATATACATATATTTATATATGTATATTTCAATATTCTGAATTCGATAATTATTACTTTTTTGATTTAAATGATTTTGTCATTACAATTTTACCTAATTTATATATTTAAATAATTTATATTTAAATTATTTACCTTCGTAATAATACATCTATATTTATATAGGTGTACTGATTGATATTGAAATATATTTTTATTACATTTACGATTTTGCCAAATTTAAATAATTTATATTCAAATTATTTTCAAGAGAATACACCTATATTTACATAGGTGTATTGACTTACATTAAAATATATTTTTCTTCATTACATTTAACCAAAACGTGCAAAGCACAAGTCTGTATATATGTGTTTTTTTTTAATTATATATTTTTAAATGAAATTATGTGTCTGTGTTTCATTTAGTAGATATCCTCCTTAGTGACATAATAGAGTATCTAGCGATCTTTCCTTCTTTTTTCATTCTTACAAAAAGAGTTGCGAACCGGCTGAGCTGGCGTTTTCTTGCCAATAAAGTCGATCACTTCTTTTCTATTAGCTTTCTGCTCTTAGCGGTTTCCTTTTTTTCGAATAGGTGCAAGGTTCGTCCCGTCACCCCGTTATATATTAACTGGCGACCTTGCCAGGATACTTTGTCGCTATTGGAGACTTATTATAGGGTGATTTTTACATCCACAAGATTAAATATTGCAGTATGACGGAAAATGCAGAGAATGCAAGTGGAATGGATAACACTGATGTTCTTGGGGCATTAAATCTTTCCAATTCATCTGTGGGGATGGCCATGGGGGGATCGGTGAATAAAATTCCAGTAGAGGAAAGGAGAAAAATGTTGTATTGGAGGAGTTGAGACCATTGACAGCTGCTCTGAATGAGAGACAGGAGCAGTTGAATGAGGAAAATTCCTGATTAAACAATCCGGATTTGGATTCGAATCCGAAAGTGCTGGATTCGGATTCGGATTCGGACATTCCACACACACGGATTCGGATTCGGATTCGGATTCGAATCCAAAGGTGCTGGATCGGATTCGGATTCGGATTCGGATTCGAACATTTTTACACACACGGATTCGGATTCGGAGCTCGATTCCGAATCCGTTTTGGAATTCTAGTCTATTTCTTGCTTCTACAGGATGTCAAAAAAATCCTTTAAAAAAAAAAAACAAAAAAAAACGAAAACTAAAATAAAATTGCATCATCATTTAGGAGCCAATCACAGAAGTGCTCTAAGAGCCCATCAAAATGCATATTTCTATTATTATTGACCAATCAACGTAGAAAATAGAAAGACTTCGTGACCTCATCCCCAAAATACCTATTCCTTCTTGCACCATCAAACCCATACACATTCACTATCATCTCTTCCTTTCTGCTGATAACGTACAGATTATACAGTGTTCTTTCCACACTCCCCTCTCATCCAATTCATCAGTTGCAATATATATATAATATATATATA
>JABUQX010103355.1:17500-20000 GCA_015478945.1 Trachelipus rathkii
TAGATGTTGTAGCGTAAAGGCAAAAATCAATAACTCGAAGGAGGCTTCCAATGATTCTTTCAGCACTTTCTCTTTTGTGTCATGACGGCATAACACAGGATTTCCCAACCCATTTCCCTAAGTCGTTGTCTTCCTCACACACCTTCTGCTTTGAAGTTGAAGGGCCCAACTCTGATTGTGGATCAGAAACTACCTTCTCTTTTCCGCTATCACTAGGCCCAGGAGGGCTAGGGCTGATTCGCTTTCTCTTCTCAGAACCTGCGAAAAGTTAATATATATATATATATATATATATATATATATATATATATATATATATATATATATATTATATATTTATAATATATATATATTATATATTATTATATAAAATATAATATAAATATATAAAATAATATATATATATATATATATATATATATATATATATATAATATTTTCTGTAGTTAGGGGCGGCCAAAGTATATAAAATACAAATTGAATTGAAAGATTATTATTTCAAAGAAGTTATACTTCTTTAATTAAAACCCTATTTGTTACAGAAATTCAAAAGTGAAACAAAGCCAAGTGTCTTACCATTTTTCTCTAAAAATCCCCTCTTTTATCTCAATTAAAATGGTAGCAGAGCGTAGTTCTTAGAACTCCATAGTCTTCCCTAGAAGAAACTGTAGGAGAATCCTATTTTGTATTGGAAAAAAGAGATAAGCATTTTTCCAAAACTTTCCAAATTTGCACAAAAATATCTACCTATTCCTGCAACAACTTCAGATGTTGAAAGACTTTTTTTCAATTGCGGGTGCTATAGGACGCCATAGGAGAAATAGAGTTACTCCTGAAACACTTGAAAAACTAATAATTTATAGAGAATATGTTAAAAAAATTAATTTTAATTTTTTAATAGTATGTTATGTTAATTATGAAATAGTTAATAAATTGCAATATTTAGTTAATTAGCTTATTAAATAAAAAATTTAATAAAAAAAGGAAAATGTAATATAAAGTAAGTGTTCTGGCAGTTAAAGCTTAAAGAATTTTAAAGATAAAGGTATATATATACTTTATATTATATATATATATATCAATAAAATATAAAAAAAATATATATAATATAATATATATATATATATATATATATATATATATATATATATATATATAATATATATATAAATATATATATATATAATATATATATATATATATATATATTATATATAGTTATATATACTAATATATATATATTATATAAATATATATATATATATAATATATATATACATATATATATAGTATTATATATATATATCTATATAGATATATATATATTAACTATATATATATAATATATATATATATTATATATATTTATATTATATATAATATTATATATATATATAATATATTATAATATATATATAGTATATATATATTATATATATACTTTATATATATATATATATATATAATTATATATATATATATATATATATTATATATATATAGTATATATTATATATAATATATATATATATGTATATATATATATATATATATATATATTATATATATATATATATATATATATATATATAATATATAATATATTATATTTATATAATATATATATATAAAAAAACATATATATATATATATATATATATATATATATATATATATATATATTATATATATATATAAATATATATATATATATATATATATATATATATATATATTAATATATATTATTAATATTAATAGAAATTATTTAACATGGAAAATAAATATGTATATAGGCAGTAAAAAGAATTTAAATTGAAAAAAACAATTTATTTAAGTATCCATATATTTTGAAAAGAAATATGTCTATTTTGGGTTATATAATTTGAAATTCATTAGAAGGATCGAATCCGGATTCGGCTTTTAATATGAGATTCGGATTCGGATTCGGATTCGAACATTTCCACACCCACACGGATTCGGATTCGGATTCGAAATCCAAAGGTGCTGATTCGAATTCGAAATTCAGATTCGATCACATTTCCTAACACACACGGATTCGATACGGAATTCGAATCAAAAGTTGCTGGATTCCGTCATCACTGATTATATTATATATATATATATATATATATATATATTATAATATATATATATATATAAATATTATATATATAATAATATATAATTATATATATATATATATATCTATATATATATATATATTATATATATATTATTAGTATATATACATATTATATATATATATATATATATATATATATATATTATGGTTATTTTAATTTAAATGAAAACAGAAAATTAATAAGAATTGCGCTTGAAACAATATTATCAGCTTCGCTTCATTTTCAATTGTTCCATTTCAAATCTTTTTATTGAATTGACAGATGTTTGTTCTTACCTCTATAACAAACAGCAAAATTGACTTTATCTCCAGTTGTCTCAGAAAACACAATATTGGTGAGTAAACAGCTGCTGT
>JABUQX010103355.1:27500-30000 GCA_015478945.1 Trachelipus rathkii
CAATAGAGGTGTTACCTAGCAAAAAAGGGATTAGTATGCTTTTATGCTTGTTTAACTGTTTTATACCTGCTTTAACTCAATGCTTTAACTGCTTTAACTCTCTGCTTACCTGCTTAACTCTCTGTTTAGCTGCTTTAACTCACTGCTTACTGCTTTAACTTTCTATTTTTAAACATTAAAACTTTTCTAATTGTGTTTGGAGAGTCTTCAAGTTCATCATAATTCTTTTATTATTATTACTACTATTTTTATTATTTTATTTTATTATATTATTATATTTTTATTAATATTATTAGTCTCATTTACTTCATGCCTATTGTTATTATTATTTTAGAACCCACACACACCCACACACACCACACACACACACAACACACACACACACACACACACACACACACACACACACACACACACAACGTCTCCCACGGACACATTTATCGTCTAAAGGATGAAACAATAAGATTTAAGTTAAAGCAGCGTACATTTATAATTACTCCATTCAAATATAACTAATTATTTCAAAGTTTTCTTTAAAACTCTATAATAAATCAATCATTATCTTTGTGAACAAAGATTTATTAATTAACTGTTATTACTTTATGTTTTTAAATTTTATAACTATTAGTTTTAATATTACTTTTACAAAAATTTTATGAAATTTTTATTAAAAACATATAGTTTTACGTACCTTAAAGCAATCATCAGTAAATCAGTAGCATCGGGCCAAAGCACAATTTAGAGTCAAGAGAGGCCAAGATTTTGTTCTCATTGAAATTACACATATACAAGCATCTTTAGCTATGTAATAAGTATAAAAATAAAAATAAGTTCCTCTCTGCTAACATAACATGTATTTATTAAAATCATTCAAGTTTTTATTTAAAATTAACAATTATTCACTTACATTTTATATCATGCCCGCCATCTATCCAAAAATATTTCAAAGTTTTTAAATAATTCGGATTTTCTTATTATAATTCTTATTATCTATGTACATTGAAAATCCATCACGAGAAAACACAACAACACGCACTCCTTACAGATACGAAACTGCCTCTCTCTTGTAAAATGTGTTGAATAACTCTTAATAAAAGTTTTTTTTTTTTTCTTTTTTTTTTTAAAAAAAAAGGCCTAAATTTAGGATAAATCTTTTTTGTAATCCGGGGCGATTTAAGCCTAATTCCAGGTCAAAATATAATTTCAACACTGACCTTTTTCTGTAAAATGTGGTGCAATAACTACGTTAGGGCTAAATTTAGGCTTAAATTTTAGGATAAGCCTTTTTGTAGGCGGGCTAATTTAATCCTAATACCAGGTCAAAAGGTATTCCAGTATAGACAAGAATTATTGTTATTATTATTTTTTATAAATATATTTCAAACTGAAACATGCTGATCGGTAAGAGCCTTTAAGCAGGTAAGAAGGAAAATGTTTTTGCCTTACTTTGTGATTGGGCGAAGTGTTTCCCAGTTCATAAGCTAACGCACCAGGGCTCAGCATGAAACCCCAGCCCGCAAAGGCAGCCAACCCCGCACCCGCTGGTGCGTCCCGCCGCGTCCCCACCCGCCGCGTGCGACCGCAGGCGCAATATTTCCGCGTTCCCGCCCGCAGGCGCAATATTTCAGCGTACTCGCCCTCCGTTAGTGTTATTTACTTCAGGCCTATTGTTATTATTATTTAGAACACAACATACAACACACACACACACACATCACACACACAAACACACACACACTTACACATATAACGTATAATTTATTTAAAACATTTTATTTTTTATTTTATTATATATTCATTCCTATTGTTATTATTATTTAGAACACACATACCCACATACACACACACACACAACTAACACACACACTCAACACACACACACACACACGACACCACAACACACACACTTCAATTTGGATAGAATAAATTTATTAAAACATTTTATTTTTATTTATTATTATACTTAGTGTTATTTACTTCATGCTATTGTTATTATTATTTAGAACACACATGCACACACACGCACACACACCCAGACAAAAACAAATCACACACACACACACACCACACACATACACCACTTACACACACGCGCCCACCCCACGTCGAATATTTTGATGCTCAACTTTGATGCTCCGCTTTTGATGCCTCAACTTGATGGCTCAGTTTTTGATGCCCCAACTTTGATGCCTCAGCTTTTTGATGCCTGCAACTTTGTTTTGCCTCAGTTTTGATGCATCAGCTTTGATGCCTCAACTTTAATAACTTAGCTTTGGTACCTCAGCTTTGGTACCTCAGCTTTGGTGGTTCATCTTTGAATGACTCATCTTTAATGGCGTCATCTTTGATACCCCCTATATTGATGATTCATCTTATAAACAGTTACACTCTTACCGTAGACACTTACACTTACACTATATCTCTTATTCACACATACGCACGTACACATAGACACTTACGTTCACCCATAGACACTTACACTCACACACACACACAATAT
>JABUQX010103356.1:0-2500 GCA_015478945.1 Trachelipus rathkii
GAATATTAGAATTTATCAAATAAATATCGAATATTCGAAATTAAATAAAAAATATCGAATATTCGAAATTAAATAAAAAAATATCGAATATTCGAAATTAAATAAAAAATATCGAATATTCGAAATTAAATAAAAAATATCGAATATTCGAAATTAAATAAAAAATATCGAATATTCGAAATTAAATAAAAAATATCGAATATTCGAAATTAAATAAAAAATATCGAATATTCGAAATTAAATAAAAAATATCGAATATTCGAAATTAAATAAAAAATATCGAATATTCGAAATTAAATAAAAAATATCGAATATTCGAAATTAAATAAAAAATATCGAATATTCGAAATTAAATAAAAAATATCGAATATTTTAAATAAAAAATATCGAATAATAGAAATTAAATAAAAAATATCGAATATTCTAAATTAAATAAAAAATATCGAATATTTAAAACTTAAAAAAAAAATATCGAATATTCGAAATTAAATAAAAAATATCGAATATTCGAAATTAAATAAAAAATATCGAATATTCGAAATTAAATAAAAAATATCGAATATTCGAAATTAAATAAAAAATATCGAATATTCGAAATTAAATAAAAAATATCGAATATTCGAAATTAAATAAAAAATATCGAATATTCGAAATTTCGTTCTCGTTCGTCCCCCATGTCGTGTTAAAATAAACCGAAAATTGGGTTTTAGATTTTTCGTCTTTTCGGGAACCAAAATTAGGGAGAGGGGGGGGGGGGGGGTATTCACAAATCACTATCAGTTTTTCCGGGTATAAAAGTGGTTAAGGCGACCCCAAAAAAATTTTGAAATTTTTTTAAAAATGCTTCTCCCTGCTATGTTATGTTAGCAATGAAATATCTTTCTGTAAATGCGACGTCAGTCTCGTCAGAACGAACAGTATCATTATTAAACAATGTTTTCTCAAATGAAAGGAATAAATTGACTTGCGAGCATGTCAATCAGTTAGTCTTTTTAGGTGCATTAGATCAGTGGTCTTCAAAGTGGGGTACACGTACCCCAAGGGGTACGTAAAGTGATAATTGGTGGTAAGCCAAAAAAAAATAAATAAATAATAAATAATTTTTTTTTTTATATATATATAATATATATATATATATATGATATATATATATATATATATATATATATAATAATAATATATATATATAATATATATATATATAATATTATATATGATATATAATATATATATATATAGATTATATAATATTTATATATTAAATATATATATATATTATATATATATATATATATAATATATATATAGTATATATATATATATATATATATATATATATATCAAATATATTATATTATATTATATATATTATGATTATATTATAGTATAAGCCTGTTATAGTTATAGGGGAGTACAACATATAATTATTTTGTCTTAGGGTGCGCGACCAAAAAAATATAGAGATCGCTGCATTAGGAATGATTAGATGATAAGTATTGGGCTTAGTAATTATATATAATATATATAATAAATATATATATATTATATATTATATATATATATATATATATATAATACGATATATTATATATTATAATATATATATATAGTATATATATATATATATATATATTATATATAATTATATATTTAAAGGTGTAGACTTCACAATCATTGAATAAAAAAAAGAAAGGAAATTAAAATAGCTATCATAGTTTTATTTTCCTTTTTTCGATGAAATTTTTATAATTATTTATTTATCTGAGACTTTTAAAGACTTTGCAGCCACTCGAAGATAGCCTGATTCCTGATTACGTGTAGCTTCTGTGGAGTTTGTTCGTCAGTCAGGTTGCCACGAAGATAATTCATTGCAGAAATCTAATACCGGAACCAGGACTCCTGATGAAGCTGGTTTATAGTTAAGCATTACCGACCCTACCCGACTAGTTTTAATCATCTCACTGGTGATTACACATTGTTTTGCATGAATAGTGAATTAACTAAATTACCGATTTTATAATGGCTATACTAAAAAGTTAGTATTTCGGGGTACATCACTAAAGCTTTTCTTATGATAAGTCGTCTGGCATCCAGTTCGAACTTTTTAAATATTATTTCATTTCATTACTAAAATTTAATAGATTTTTTTAAGATCCAGACTTCCAGAGTAGTCCAAGTATCAGTTGTCTACATCCAATTAAATTAATTTCGTTGTGTTGAATCAATATATTTTTACTTAAATAGAATCATTATGAAGATTTCCTATTAGCTTTCATTACATACTTAACAGTTGTTTTTTCATTTATTTCAATAAAGTTAAAGGGTTTATGATTATTGTTTAATTTTCTAGTGACAACGCGATTTTCTTATTTAATATATTCACTTCGTCCACAAAAAGTCAAAAATACCCCCAGTCCTCAAGATCCAACATCAACGCTTCCTAGCACAACTTCAGTCTTAAACCTCTTGGAGTTGGAAACTTGAATGTTGGAAGACCTGA
>JABUQX010103356.1:7500-10000 GCA_015478945.1 Trachelipus rathkii
CTATAAAGATCGAGACTCGATGTTTTACCTAAATTTTTACGACCTTTCTCACAGTACTGATGGCCATGCCAAATACACCCATGAAACAAGTACACAATCTTTTTCATAGCTACATTACCCATACCTCTCCATCGCTGAGCATTCCTGCCTTTCAAATCACCATCTACTCTAAGCGCTCTCAAACCTACGAAATCCTCACCATCAATAGCTGTGTATTCGGTAACCGGTACCTCAGCATATCCATCAGGCTGAAGACACTTATTCTTAATTTTAAATACTCGCTCACCCCCATTCCTAGCATGCTCGATATTTTGTCCCGTATACATCTCCATGAACTCCAACCATCTAATGCCTTCGTATGAATAGTTCTTCCCCCCTCCCCTCCCTATATGAGCTATAGTGTTATTCGGCATAAATTTAGTTTTAAATACTCTGAAACACAATGAAGCTATCGTACAACAATCATCCAGACAATCTATTTTATACGTGTTAAGGAATATTTCTCTAAACTTTTCAAAACACCGTCTTAGAATGTCGACGTCTTGTACACAGTACTTCGTACATTCTGATTTAATATCGTAGTCTCTATTTTCATAACTGGCCCACCATTCATCAAAATCCTTTTTCTCACTCTCGCTCATCAGATCAACTTCAAACAATGTTTTATCGGGAATAGGTCCTATATAATTTATAGTGTCCAGAGGAGAATCTGTATGGGCAAGAAGAAACGTTAGCCAGATTACCCTCATCCCCATACATTGAGTAAGTTTTTTCAAGCGCACGGCATGTTAATAATGTGTCTTTTGAAATGATATTGTGTGACTGGTCCAAAGTTGATAATCTTGTCCCTTCGCTTTAATTGAGTTAGTCGATATTGAACTCGCCCAGGGTCTAGCTAGCAGTTTGCTGAAGACAAACTGCGTATCAAATTTTGAACCATTATGAGCGGCAACTATTATTGTATCTTTTTTATGTTTTGAAGCAAAGAGGGCAAGATATTCTATAAATTTATCCACTGGACATTTACCATACACATCAGTGGACGTTAAATCTAAATGAAAAGTTTCCATACGTCTTACACCACAATTTTCACATTTATTCTCATTTACCAGTTCCTTATTGCTACATTTATAACAAAGCAGCATGCTCACTAACAAATAAGGAATCATGTCAACTATAGCTTTCCCATTCTCATCCACTCTAGCATTATGATTATACGTCTCTATATCATAATATATGGTATATACATTCTTTGTCCGTTCATTTACTTTCAATTTTTTCATGAAGCATTTATGTCTACCATCATCAGGATCATACTTCGAATCACATGTGAAACATTTTATATTCTTACAATCATGCTGTTTATTACCATATTTATCAGCTGTATACAAAGTGTCACAATCTTTACATATTTTTACCTTCACGCAAACCTTTTTCTGATGGAGTTTGAAACACGATTCATTATAGAATTTTCTATTACATTTACTACAGTGTCTAAGAGGGACAGGATTATTTAGATTACCCTTACATTTATGCGTGAAGCACTGACCGCATCTATACTCTTTACAATCATTCATTAAATGCACAGCCATATTATCTACAAAACTGTAACATTGAGCACAGAATACGGGGGACCTAATACCTTCTGCATTACGAATAGATAATTTAATAGAGTCAGATCTGGGGAAAGGATAGTAAAAATGTGTTGTAGCCGCATCAAAACCTATTATATAAAGCGGTTTATCTCTATCATTCTCATGTGGTTTATACATAACGTGCATCTCACCATAGCGGTCGTTATTGTACACAAAAAGTCTACAACCTAATGTTCGTTCAATCAGGGGAAACTTATCAGGGGATAAAGGATTTGTATACTCTAGACCACACCACCTAGCAATATCCTTACCTAAGATGGCAATTGTAGAGCTGTCCACACCATCTATAAGCATCGAGGGGTTCATTGTAAGAAGTTTGTGGCACACCGCAATTGCTCTAAAACCGCAACCTACTTCATCTACTTCGCGAGTGTTGTCACTAGATCTCATATGTCTTTTGATAATGTGACTATTCCCAAAACCAACCCCCCCTGGAAGCAAGGGACCCTGACCTTGTGGGTTGTGGAGAACTTGCACCTCAGCTATAAAGTCGCTGAAAGTAGCTTCGTCTCCCGACTGAAAAGAGGCCTCTAATCTTTCTGTTAAATGAGGAATTAAATCTACCATATTCATTTTAGCATAAGGGATGTTTACATGATACGATCTACCATCTTTATCGTAAAATGTAAACCACACTCTTACCTCGTACTGGTTATGCGCTACATCCCGTTTTAAATATTCAATAATATCGTGAATCACTCTCATGAATGCATCCCCCAAATCCATCCCTTCCCTGAACACTCTGTCAGTGTTCACATGAATATTATACTTATGCACATCAACGATCCCCGAGAGAGTAGCGAAGGCTCCTTTTTGCACCTCTGTTACGTCCGCTGTGAAATCTC
>JABUQX010103356.1:17500-20000 GCA_015478945.1 Trachelipus rathkii
TATATATAATAATAATAATATATATGTAATATATGTATATATATGTATATATATAATATAATAATATAATAATATATATAATATATGTATAATATATATAATATATATATATATTTACCAATGTATCTGGCAAAGGCAACATCATATATGTATATATATAATATAATAATAATATATATATATATATGTTTAATTTATGCATATATGTATAATATTAATAATAATAATAGTAATAACTAATATATATAATAATAATATACACACACACATGTATAGATATTAATAAACGTACACACACACACACAGAATAATATGTAATAATAATAATATATCTTTGTTACAGCATACGCATATGTAATAATATGTATATGTAATAATATATGTAATAATAATATGTAATACAATAATAATAATAATAATATATGTAATATATATATATGTAATAATAATAATATTATATATATTTATAATATATATATATATACATATATATTGGATATATTTATATATATATATATATATATATATATAATAATAATAATAATATATAATATATATATATGCTATATATAATAAATATATACTCATATATATATATATATATTTATTTATATTATATTTATAATGATAATACTAAGCTTTATTCATATATATTAATAATAATATATATATTTGTCTTTATGCTATATAAAGCTTTAGTAATAATATAATATAATAATATATGTATATATAATATAAATATATATATATATATATATATATAATATGTGCTTCTGGATTTTAATACCTATACATAAGATATCCTATATACCAGTAAATTTATATCAACATAGCATATAGATGTTCATTAATGTCTATTAAGCGAAATTTCTTGAGAGGTTTTGAAAAGGTACATATAATGGGAAGGGTAAAGGAATTTGCAGCTATAAGGATTGAACACCGCATATTCTGATGAGGACATGCTGCCCGAGCTTTACCGGCCATCTTTAAACCCAATGAAGAGTTGGATTCAGAACAGTTTTTAAAGCAGCAGAGGCTCCCGTCAGGCGACATCACCAGGTGAAGGCAGTAAATTATTTACCTTCCCATTATATGTTCTTTTTCTTTAACAACATATATATATATATATATATATATATATATATATATATATATATATATATATATATATATATATATATATATACTATATATATATATATATATATATATATATATATGTATATATATATATATATATATATATATATATATATATATATATATATATATATATATATATATATATATTTATCTTTTTATAATATAGTTATACATATATATATACGACATATATATATATATATATATATATATATATATATATATATATATATATATATATATATATATATATATATATATATATATATATATATATATATATGTATATTTTATAATATATATATATATATATATATATATATATACTATAGTACCATACGGTTAAATTTGTATGGACTATATTAACAATAAACGCCTAAATAAACCCTCAGTTTATAATTGATTATTATGGATGGTTGAAGTTCGTCATATAATGATGCCTCATCTTTCTGTATGGGTTGTAAAAATACTATAGTTTCATTTTAATTATTTTCCGACTGTATTGGGTGTTTATTACAATTTTTATATAATCATAAAGCATTGCCAAAATAAAAAAAAATGTAATAATTGTGATACTTATATTTCTTTGAAAGATCACGAATTTAGGTGTCATAATCGAATTTCTTAAAAGAAGAATAAAAAAGTTGGTGTGAAGTTTTCAATGTCTCAATAGCTCAACTTCTTCATCTATCTACTTGACATAATCTTTCCACAAAACTATAATATCTTTGAAAACACAGCTCTAACCTTCTTCTGTTCTTAATATTCTTGATATTTTCTTGTCTTGTGATCTTTACTAGAAGACTCACATTATGTTCTTTCTAACAAGTTTCTAGGAAATTGGGCGTTAAAAGAGCCTTCGGAACTTCTTCTCACCATCCCGGTTGCTAGTTCTATATAAGGGTAATGTTCGCCCTTCCATAGAGTTTGAATCACATATCTGGAGTGGTTCCACAACCCACGCACACACACACACACACACACACACACACACATATATATATATATATATATATATATATATATATATTTTTATTTATACTATATATATATATATATATATATATATATATATATATATATATATATATATATATATATATATATATATATATATATATATATATATATATATATATATATATATATATATATATATATATATTTTCTTTATATTTACCTTTATATTTATTTTATATATATTTATATATATATATATATATATATATATATATATATATATATATATATGCTACTTATATAATATATACCTGCTATACTCTTCTATATATATATATATATACATAGAAAAATTAGTAGTAAATTTTAATACTAGAAGTAGTAAGCAGTATTTAAC
>JABUQX010103356.1:37500-40000 GCA_015478945.1 Trachelipus rathkii
CATTGTACAGTAAATAATTGAATGGCATATTCAGTACCGTTTAGGGGAGGTTTATATTTAGTGATGTATCAGGATTCAAGAATTAGAAGAGACTCTGTGTCAGGGGCAGAGGAAAGTAACTCAAATTGTTCAAATTTCAAAGAAGATTAGCATTAGAGATTGGAGAAGATTCTTTTGTAGACAGAGGGCATAAGGATCTGTGGTTAATTCCCATGTGGGCACATACTCGGGAACGGAGGTCTAGTAGTGGATCCTATATAGGAGCCTCGCTCACAGCGAGGACAGGTATACTATAGACGACTCCGGACTCAAACAGTGCAGGAAAACGGTCTTTGTATTTGAAAAATAAGCCAATTTTTAAAAGATTAGTCAGAATAATATTAAAGCGTATATGAGGAACGAGTGATTAAGAGAGACCTTCAGTTCCTTTTTAAGTGCGACAGAGGTATGGCCAACAAAAGGGAATGAAAAGTATAAGTCTTTTTTTAAGAACAACCAAGCCCCCATCATTCACTCCGCTAGAAATACTTAACATCATAAAATAAAAAATACCCAATATCCACCTCAAACACCTTAGAACTAAAGCCATAGTATTACTCACCCAAATATTCAACAATACTTGGCATACAAACACTATCCCCCCCCCACCATTCTGGAAACACGCACACATAATCCCCATACTAAAACCTAACCTAACCACTCAACGATCCTGCCTAACACAGACCTACATCATTACTTTCTACTATATCTAAAGTTCTCGAGAGGTTAATTATAAATAGAATCTCCCCTATTATCCTTCTCTCAGATACACAACATGGATTCAGACAAAAACACTCCGATACCACATTACTTACCGATATAACACAAAATATTCTCACAGATTTTAACCAAAATCTACCACCCTCTTGCCCTCTCCTACTGGCAATAGACATAATCAAAGCATTTGATACGTCACTCGTTATCCCTAAATAGTTAAAGTATTAAACACAGAAATAAACATCAATGACAAGAAAATAATAAAGCAAATTTCCTATCCGGTTACACAGCTACTGTTAAGCAAGGATGCACCTACAGATTATACAATGGAGTCCCCCAGGGCACCATCCTATCACCAACGCTCTTTAATCTATTTATGCATGATCTCCTACAACCAATATCCCTCTCTATAAAAATAAATAGTTATGCAAATGACCTAACAATTACAGCTCAAAGCCCATCTATAAGAGCAGCAAGAAAAGAACTACAGCAAATATATAAACCAATTGGAGCAATGGCTGTCAACAATCAGAATAACAGCCTTTCCTCAAATTCTTTCACATTACTCACACCTAATAAAAGAGAGTCCAACACCCACACAATAGTTTTACTTTCAAGTAACAGACTACCCTTCATTAAACAACCCACCATCCTTGGCTTAACTTTTGATACACATATGACATTCATCACCCACATAATCAATATTATTACCTCCAGAGCCACACAGAAATTGGATTGCGATAAAAACACTAATTTGAGCAAATTTTGGCCAACACAAAGAGTCTCTCTCAATAGTATACATGCAATACATCTCCCCCGCCCAATCTTAAACTATGCATCCCCGACTTGGGCTCCCATGATATCACAATCCAACATTCAAAAACTGGAGGTTGCTAAAAAAAACTCTTATAATAATAACATACTGCCTTCCTTTCACACCCATCCACCACTTACAAACCGAAACAAAAATTTTCCCAATAGAGGCCCATCTTGACATGATAAGCTGCCAATTTTACAGCAAATCACTTTCAACAAATCACCATTTACACTAAACATTGCAATAAATACTCCAATTGTCAAGCACATTCAAACTCAATTAACACAGAAAGCTTTCTCAGAATATCCAAACAACACCATAATTCAAACGCGTCCACCGAAAATATCTCCCACAGAGCAAACCTTGGATCGTCAAAGCAGGTTGATGCTGCCCCACCTCCCATCTCCCTTCATGAATATAAATTTAGATTTCATAACGCTCTTTCCCTCCACTGTCAAAGATGACCTTCTCTGACAGATGACGACACAAAACATATCTAACTAAACTGCTCAGATTTAACGGACATAAGACGTAATTTCGATACTCTCATTCTGACGGATATTTGGACTCGGCCTGCTGTGGTGTCACAATATCTCCGGATAGCGCGCTTCTCGTAGGAGCGGAGCGGGGGCTACCAAGTAAAAGTATATAATATATTATGATTATATATATATTATGATTTATAGTTAATATGATTAGTTATATATATAATATATATGATATATATATCATATATATATATTATATATATATATAGTTATATATATATTATAAATATATATATATATATATTAGAGTATATTATAGTATATATATATATTATATATATTATATATATTAATATAATATTATAGTATATATATATATTATTATATATATATATATATATATATATATATATATATATATATATATATATATATTCAG
>JABUQX010103356.1:47500-55000 GCA_015478945.1 Trachelipus rathkii
GGAAGAAAACAAATTAAAATTAACTTTAAAAGAGCATATTAAAGAAAAGACGGAGGAAGCTTATATTAAGATCCTACTGTAAGCCATTGAAACTGAGCTCGTTCTTCCCTACTCGTGAAGCGCTTTCGGATGGTGAAAGCAGCAACGTTGTGTACCAATTTCAATGTTCTGAAAGTAGATGTAACTCTGCTTATATCGGATACCCTCAACATGAGAATGTCGCAACATAAGTATAAGCCGAGTAAAGTATTTCAACATTTTAAAGAATAGCACCACAAAAATCCCGATAACAACATAATAGAAAGCTTCTCCATCATAACAAGAATAAATGATTTTTATGAATTGCGCCTCGAGGAAGCATTGCTCTTAGAGAAAAATAAACCAGTGATAAATATAAAATATAATGAAATGTCCAATTCTTTTAGGGTTCTTAGACTTCCGAAGGCCTCTTCTTGAGAGGGTAGTCTTCTTCTTCAGTCTTGAGAAAGTGGTCTTCCGCTTGAGAGGGTGGTCTTCTGCTCGAGAGGGTGGTTTCTGTTTGAGTCCTGCGAGAGCGGTCTTCTTCTTGAGTCTTGAGAGGGTGGTTTTCTTCTTCTTCAGTCTTAAGAATGTGTATTATGTAGTGGCAGGAGTGTTATAAGTTATATCTTCATCTTCTTCCTCCACAATACGGGTTTCGGTTGAGGTTCTTTTGAAGACTCACGTAATGACTTCCATTTTACGTTGTGATACCTAAATAGACATCACCGTCTATGTTGTTTTGCTGTTGGAAGTTGTCTCTTCACCACCATGAACCTTTATGTTACGCTTTGGTAAGTCGAAACTAGGTGAACCAGCAACACAAGTCATTATAACCTTTTTTTAACTTATCTCTATAGTGGGAGATTTAAACAGCTTTATTGTTTTTGGTTATTTTTTTATTAACATCATCTTTAATTTATATGAACAAGTCGCTGACCTTAAGTTAAATGCACTACTTTTTAACATTTATTAATTTTTTTCGATGCTTTGGGCTCGAGTCAAGTTTTTATTTCACAAACTAAAACATCAACATTATTTTAAAAAGCCCACCAACCTTTAGAAAAAAACACCAAAAAATGCATTTTACAATATATCCAAGAAATAAAATTATATACAATATAAAGAATATTTTTTATAAGAAAACATTATTTATTATATCATAAAGCATTATAAAACATATTATACAATCATATCCTACAAATAAATCTCATATTTTAAATATAAACTATATTTTGAGTTTTATAAAACACGGAGTATATTTTTCGTATATAAAAGCTTTGAACTCTTCTTGATTTTCCCCATTTTCTATGATGTTTTTTAAGTTCAACTAACATATTTGATCAATTTTAAAGTGCTTTTAAAAAATACTTTTAAAATCTATTATTTCAGATATTACTTTAATAAGACCACTTTATATATATATATATATATATATATATATAGTATTATATATATATATATATATATATATATATAGTATTATATATATATTATATAATATATATATATATATAATTATATATATCTTATATATATATATATATATATTATATATATATAATTATATATCTATAATATATTAATATATCTAAATAGATATATTAAAATATATATATATATATCATATATAGTATATATATATAACATATATATTAATTTAAATTAAGAGATCTTTAGACATCTTCGTTCATTTGAAATATGTTACTTATATATATATATATATATATATATATATATATATATATATATATATATATATATATTATATTATATATGTAAATTTCATAGAATCTATAATGTATGCTATATAGTATATATTTATATATATATATAAACTGATATATATATAAAATATATATTAATATATATATCCACCAACACGTACACACAATCTATAATATAATATATATATATATATATATATATATATATATTGCATAACCGCAATTAATAAGTTTGTAAACAAAGAACAATAATGAGAAGATAAAGAAAACTTGCCTTATTCGGGATCGAACCACCGCATGTTGCGACTGAGAACAATATACTTTCTACCACTGAGCCATCCTCTAACCCAAAAAAGTTAGATTCAAGAACAGCTTTAAGCGAACGAGCTCCCGTCAAGGCGACATCACCAGGTTTTCACCCTGTCCTTCCCCGTTCCCAATATTTTAAATTATTATACATTGCATAACCGCAATTAATAAGTTTGTAAAAAAGACAATAAATGGAAGATAAACTTAAAACATTTTTTCCTGGGCTGTCAAACACCGCCATGTTGTGACTAGACGATATACTCGATGCTCTACCACTGAGCCATCCTCTAACCAAAAAAAGTTAGATTCAAGAACAGGTTTAAGGTTCTTTGTTTACAAACTTATTAAATTCGGTTATGCAATGTATAATAATTTAAAATATTTGGAACGGGGGAAGGACAGGGTGAAAACCTGGTGATGTCGCCTTGACGGGAGCTCGTTCGCTTAAACCTGTTCTTGAATCTAACTTTTTTGGGTTAGAGGATGGCTCAGTGGTAGAGCATCGAGTATATCGTTCTCAGTCGCAACATGCGGTGGTTCGATCCCAGATAAGGCATGTTTTCTTTATCTTCCCATTATTGTTCTTTGTTTACACACACACACACACACACATATATAATATATATATATATATATATATATATATATATATATATATAATATATATATTATTTTTATATATATATTATATTATATAGCTATAGTATATATATATATATATATGTATGTATCATATATTATATATAATATGAATAATATTATATATATATATATATATATTATATATATATATATATATATAGTCTTTGTTTATATATATATATATATAATATATATATATATATATATATAGTTTGTTGCTAGATGCTGTGATGACAGGTTGTGTTTAAAGTTTAAACCGAGCTCCCATGATTTAAGTGATGTACTTTGTGTGTCGTGAAAATGTTTTATTTATCGATTTTATTTATCCCCTAATAATTGTGTTTATGTTTATTCAATGCTTTTTCGTTTTATTAATTTAAATAATATAGTTCTGATAGCTGAATAAACCTCTAGTTAAATTTGTTTATTTAAGGTTTGTGCTTGGGGTTTTGAGGTTTCTTTGCATGTGTTGCAGTTTGAATAACTGGACGGGGAAGAGGTAGGGGAGGGCGCGGGTGGGTATTCTCTATTGACTTTGTCAACGTTCTTGGCCTGCGGGCTAATCATAAATCTGTGGAATACCACCTCTAACTCTCAACCTAGCATTTTATTATTGTCTGAGACTCAGCTAGCCAGGGATTCTTTCTCAACTATATCCTCAACTATAATTTATTTTACAATTTCCGACTGAATGGTGGAGTCTGTACCTATATAAACATTAATACTTTTGTAACATATCTCGAGAACCTTGAATCTCCTAATTTCGGTGTTTTATGGCTTGTAATCTTTCTCCCTTCTACTACCATTATCTTGCGTTTCTGCTACTGCTTCCCAAATGGAACAGATTTTCACGCCGTTTTTTACTTTCTTACTACTTCTCATGAGACTGTTACTTCCTCCCATCCAAATGCCGAGGTCCTCTATTTATAGATTTCAACATACATGACACTGAGTGGTTGGGCTCCTCTCATATTTTACCAGGTGGGAAGGGGGCCAAAACATTCAATATTCTCAACGATCTGGAACAGCTATTTAAGGAACCTACACACATACCAGATCGAACAGACCAATTCTTGAACACGCTTGACTTATGCTTCACCACTACTCCTTCTCGACATTATAATACATGAAGATTTCATTAATAAAACCAAACATATCAACCCTCTTGCTCACCATCTCCTTAGTTTTGATGTTGTTTCCCTCTTCACATCTGTCCCTGTTCCCTTACCCTCTCTCTCCTTAGAACGCTTCATTAATGAAACTAATTTCAACTTATCCTACCCTTTCCTTCTCTTAAAACAACTTATCAACCTCACCCTAGAACATAATTTCTTCGAATTTAATAATTCTTTCTTCAAACAAAACTCCGGTCTTAGCATGGGCTCCCCTCTCTCCTACTCTTAGCAATCTTTTCATGGAACTTATCGAATACTACCACATTCTCCCTCACCCCCTTCTTTTGGGTACTAAATGGTATCGTTAAGTAGATGATATCTTTGCCGCCGTTCCCACCCATATTAACCCTCAACTTATTCTTAAACTTCATAAACACTATCTCACCCTAAATAAATTCATATTGAATATTCTTCAAAAGCAACACGTTACGTTTTCTTAGATACTCTCATAAGCACTTGGTCCACCTCTAAATATTCATCCAATCACATATTTACAAAAACCTACATTGCCAAACCTTCCTTACATAACAGCTGTTGTATCTCCTCACTATATATCAAAACACTTTTTATAATATTGGCACCTATTATCTTACACCTTTTCCTTAAAGTGCTTTCCGCATATTGCTCTCCCTCTATTCCTATTCACCATGAAACAATACTTTTTAACCTCTTACACATTAATTCAAATGAACTACTATTATTCTTATCCTTACTTCACATATTCAATCCATAAATCGTAACCTATTAAATAAGATAGTGGCAATAGATAAAATCACCTATACACTTATTAATAATCATTCCTCTCCATTAACCGCGCCCCACCTCCGTTAAATCCTATACTCTTTAATTTCTTTACGGGCGCAACTTCCACTCAACCACATTAAAAATATTTTTTCCAAAAACTTACTTTCACTTATCCTCTGATATCCTCCTCTTAAAAATACCTTAAAATCCACTACATTTATCAAACCCATTCTCCTCACGAACTCTTCTCCAGTTTGAGTTTACAATAAATTCCCCTGCAAGTAGTATTTGTAACTCGTTTACTTTACATTGATTAGAAACCCATGATTAGATATTATATATACAGCGCCATGACTCTATATATTACTACATATATAACTGTAACTTTCTATACCTAGACATATATAAAATTTCATTATCCCTGACTACTTACACCATCGCTCTAACCATATTAATATCATATTCTATTATAACATTACTCAAAATGATACTCAGTACCTATTTTTACATGTACATAATCTACCATGAAATACGGAAAATTATACTATTGAATTATACTTCTGTGACATCTATACATATCAATAATAATTTTCAATAATACATAAAAAAGTGATTATACATACCACACTATCAATATATAATACATAAAATATATAAATTTCTGAGCAACTATACACACTATATTTTTATTTTTATAACTGGTCCCAACTATATTTAATTCTGATTTAATAAGCCAATATGCCATGATAAATATTAATGTAAAATTCTAAATACCAAATATTAAACAATAAATTCTAATTTCATAATATTCATACACAACTTCATATGATTATGAATGATAATGAATACTTCTTCCATACATTGCTTATATCTTATCTGAAGGATTTTCCTGCTTTGGCAGCCTTACCGAAATACTCGAAGAATAAATTATATTATTTACTTAGTAATGTATATAATTTAATTTTTCTTAACTGAATTCCTTATATCTAAATTACTTTCATAAGGCCCTCCTACTAAATATAATATATATATATATACGGCTATTAATTATATATATTATATATATATATATATATATATATATATACTATAATATTTATATATATATATATATATATATATATAATATATATATATAGTCGCATTATATATATATATATATATATATATAATAATAGAGAGAGAGTGGTATGTTATATGTTAATATATATATAGCGTTCATGGGTTATATCATAAGAGTGACAGTATCGTATATATATATAGATATATATATAATACTATATATATATATATATATATATATATATATCTATATTATATTATATATCTTTCATATTTATATTTATATAATCATGTATATATATATACTATATATATATATAATATATATATATATTATATATTATATATATAGTATATAGTATATATATATATATATAATATATACATATATATATATATATATATATATATATATATATATTATACTATATACTATATATATATATATATATATATATATATATATATATATATATATATATATATATATATATATATATATATAATATATATACATATATATATATATATATATATATATATATATATATATATATTATATTATTATATATATATTATAACTTTTATAATATATATATATTAGTGACTGCGAGAGATGTATTTTTTTCCAGGATGCGGGAGTTGATTTTAACATCCGCGGAATGCGAATGCGGATGCGGATGCGGAATGCGGATGCATAAGCCAATATTACTAATATATATATATAATATATACTATTATATATATATATATATATATTTAATATATATATATAATATTATATATATATATATATAATATATATGTAAATATATATATATAGTATATTATATATATATATATATATATTATATAACTATATAATATATATATATAATATATATATAATATATATATAGTATATATATATATATAAGTATCGAAGCCTTTGAGCCCACAATCTATTAATATAATTGTGTTACCAGGGTTCGGGACGGGGACCCAACTCAAAATGCACCCCACCAGCCTCTTTCCCCAACCTCCGCCCTTAATGAAAGACTTTACAATGGATTATATACTTTTTGCACTAGTATTGAAATTCAAAATAGGAAGGTTGTTGGCTTGAGAAACATCAATTTTGACAAACATCAAATATATATATATATATATATATATATATAGAGGTACCGCTGCATTCTCACCATTAACTGATATATATATCTGAGTATTATATCTTTCTGCGCTAATCTACTCGTACGTGACGATATCAAAACATATAAAGGATCGAACGAACTTAATTTATCACATGTCGTTACGTCTGAATATTTATAATTGATTGTTACACTCGCAGACTATATATATATAGAAGCACAAACAATCGATAGGTACGTACAATAAAGTGATCAATAGATCATTATATTCAAATATATATATATATACAGGTATATTCATTTCTTGCCAAGAGATACATAATAGTTTATAGTATAAATGTAGTCGATAATAATAATACTCATAAAGTAGAGCTCTATATACTAGTTTTGTCAATGTGGAGAGGAGAGAGTGCGGGGATATCTGAGATACGAGAACCCATTGAATTCATTATAATGGAGCCATTGCATTCTAGTGTTCTCAGACATTTGAGTATTTGGCAGGGTTTTTTTTTCATCGCCCATAAATGGAACATTGGCGGAATAATTGCATTCTCTCATCTGCAATTGTAAGGAAAGGGTTTTCTTAAAATGTTATATTCCCTAAATTAACCTTTTCAATATTCAAATGAAATAAAGGAGATGTTTTGCATGTGAATTGAAGTTTTTTAAATTTTCTTCTTTTGTTTATTTGTA
>JABUQX010103356.1:65000-67500 GCA_015478945.1 Trachelipus rathkii
ATTTTGATAACAACAAAATAAAAAAAAATCTTTTCCAATAGATGAATGAAGTTTGGTTGTCAAATTTGAACAATTTCTGGGAAAACGAAAAGTTTTGTTTAGAACAAGTTTATGAGAGTACTATTTTGTTTTGTTGACAACTTTCTTTTCCCTAAGGTATAAAAATTAATTGAATATATATATATATATATATATATATATATATATATAGTATATATATATATATATATTATATATATCTATCCAATATATTTATATATATATATATATATTCTCTATATTATTATATATATATATATATATATATATATATATATATCAGGGTTGTTTGATTTAATCCAACATTTTTTTTTGTTTAAACCAACTAAAAAAAATGATTTTTGTTTTTATGGTTTTAATGGTTTTTTTAATTTTTCAAATAAAAAAATAATTGAAAAGTGCTCTAAATGAAAGCGTAAAACAAATAAATAAAAGCATGAATAAAACGCCGTAGCTAATATATTTCCTAATTATATATTTAGATTGTAAATAAATGGGAGGAAAATATGTTCCAGACTTTACCAGTAGAGTACATGTAAGATTGAGCATAGCAGTTAAGTCTGGGTCATAAAGTTGAGCGGACAATGAATGAGATTGTCTGAAATACGAGTCATAAGAACTCTGCTCAAAGAAGGAGGTACATGACTGGAAAATTAAAAGAAAAAACAATGTCAGTTGTAATGACAATGGAATAAGGAGAGGGATTCAAAAGCTCGACGGCTAGAAAGATTGGAGAGAGTTAGCTAGAGTAGGAGAGTTAAGGAGTCGACAAGCACTAGACCACACTTTATCAAGGAGAGCAATATGTGTGGAACCACCTCAGATATGTGATTCATCCTATATAGAGCTAGCAACTGAGATGGTGAGAAGAAGTTCCGAAGGCGCCTCGGAACACCCAATTTCCTAAAAACTTGTTAGAAAGAACATAATGTGATCCTTCTAATAAAGATCACGAGAAAAGAAAATATCAAGAATATTAAGAACAGAAGAAGGTTAGAGTTGTGTTTTCAAAGAAGATATTATAGTTGTGTGAAAGATTATGTCAAGTAGATAGATGAAGAAATTGTGTCATTGAGGTATTGAAAACTTTACACTAGCTTTTTTATTATTTTTATTTACAAAAATATGATTATGACAAAAAATTCGTCATCTTTCAAAAACATATAAGTATCACAATTAGTACATTTTTTTTCATTTTTCAATGCTTTATGATTATGTAAAAATGGTAATAAACGCTCATTGCATTCGGAGAATATTTAAAATGAAACTGTCCGTTCGATCTACTTAGCTTCGAGCCGAGCAATGAGTCTACTAAGACTGACTTAGCTGACCTTTTTAAGCAGCTCCCAACTCTGGTTGTTATACTGGGAGACTTCAACCTTCGCCACCCCACTGGCGAATAGCAAAGACGGTCCCCTTCTCCCAGAAATAATTTCGTTCATTATGTTCTGTCATATTTACCCTTCTGCATTAGCGTTCTTGCTAGATCTGTATAACAGAATCTGGATAGAATCCTCTTTTCCATCTTTTTGGACCACAGGTTTTCTAATCCCTATTCCCAAACCTGGGAAGGATCCAAAGTGGCGGACAGCCAAAGACCAATTTCGCTGACCTGTAATACTTTTAAATTAATGGAGAAAATGCTTTCAGGCTGCCTTCTCCCTGTTCTGGAGTCGCCAGACTTTTTCAAATTTCCAGTTTGGTTTCCTCAAAAATCGTTATTTTTACAGTTGTCACCACCACTCACGGGCAGAGCCCTATTCAGGGAGGGGGTGTTGCACATCCCTTGTTAAAACTGTATTATGAATTCCGGGAAGCTTTTTCAACTGGTGGGATGGTTCTTGGTGTTTTTTTTACCTTAAAAAAGCTTATGACACAATGTGGAGAACTGTGGTTCTCCTTAAACTCCATTCGATCGGTTTCCGAGGACAGCTCCTCCTCTTTATTAAATGCCTTCTGTTAGACAGATCCATCCAGATTCGGTGCTTTTCTGTTCTATCATGCCATCTTACTTTAGATGAAAAGTTTTCACAGGGCAGTATTCTAAGTGTATTATTATTTGCTCTCGGATTCAATGACATAGTTACTTCTATTCCAGCGACGGTCAATTTTTTTCTCTATGTTGATGACCTGCAGCTATATATTGCCGGTGCCAGGCTGTCATTTCTTGAACGGCAACTTCAACTATCTATTGATAATATTTCACAACGGGGTAACTCCCATGGCTTCCATTTCTCACTCACCAAAACCTCAGCAGTACTATTCAGAAATAAAGGGAGTTGGTGAACCTGTCACCTTCCTCCCGCCAACCTAACCTTATATGGTTCACCTATTCCTGTAACTTCATAAGTTAAATTTCTAGGCCTCGTTCTAGATGACCACCTAGCATACGCACCGCGCATTAAATTCCTGATAACAACTTTTCATCGCATGCTTGACCTATTACGTCATCTCGCCTCAA
>JABUQX010103356.1:87500-89790 GCA_015478945.1 Trachelipus rathkii
TATATATATATATATATATATACTATATAGTATATATATATATATATATATATAGTTCATCACTATCAATTCATTTACACCAGCACCGACATTTTAAGTAACTAGTTCACTGAAACAGAACTAATTAATTATAGAAAAAAAAATTATCGAACTCTGCAACATGAAAAAAATGCAGTCGTCTGACTATGTTCACGTTGTAAAACTATGTTCTTAAAAATACACATACGAACGGAACATGATTCAAATCTATAAATAATCATATATATATATATATATATATATAATATATATATATATATATATATATATATATATATATATATATATAAATTCAAATTATATTAATATCTATATATATATAAATATATATATATATATATATATGTTGCTCGCGCTGCGCGCGAGCAAGTTTTTACACAAAACCTCTCGCGCGCAGTGCGCATTTGGAGCGAGCGCCTCAGAAAACGGTCTGCATGCATTTACCGGCAAACCTGCTGTACATCTACCCTTCTTATTTTTAGTTTAGGATTTCATGCATCCATAAATTCTAATGAAAAAATAATTTAACTACAAGATAAAATATTTTTGAAAATGAAAATGAATATGAAGGAATTAATAAATGGAAAAATTTAACGATTTTCAATTTGAAACTTAGTTTAAGATAAATAAATCTCTTATATCTGATTTTTCCATATATTATATATATATATTATAATATATATATATATAATATATATATATATATATTATATATATATAGTATCTATTTATATATATATTATATATATATATATTATATATATATATATATATATATGTGGGTGTGTAGGTGTGTGTTCGAATGCGTTTAAATGAATTGACAGTCTTGATGAATTTATTAAATAAGGAGAATGAATATAAAAATTGAAAACTAGAAATATAAAGTTTTCTTACAAAGTTAGTGAAATTAAAGAAGGTAAAAAAAGAAACGAAGGTAAAAAGATGAAAAATCAAAAAGAAAAGAAGGTAAAAAGATAGAAAATCAAGGTGAAAGAAAGTAAATCTGGTAATTAATCTTTCTTTATAATTTTTAGAATAAACTATGAGTAAATGCATTCAAAAGTAAAACCAAAAAAAAGTAAATAAAGGTTAAAAATGCTTTTCAAAGGTTTTAATAATTTATGTATATCATGTATATTTTTTAATGTATATTTACTTTGTCTTACATATATTTTACTGTACATTAGCAAAATTACATTATTATTTCATAATGTTTACAGAACTGAAATAAAAATGGTTTATGTACTTTAACTATCAAAGTAAGTCTTCAAATAAATATGGAAAAGTATCATCGCTTTTTTTTCTGTATGGTTAACCTTTCGACATTTCCTACTCTTTGAACTTGTATAAAAAAAGAAAATTATTTTAAAAGTTCTCACATACTTCAACACACACACAAACATATATATATATATATATATATATATATATATATTATATATATTTATATATATTATTAGAGTATATATACTATATATTATATATATTATATATATCATATATTATATAATATATAATATATATGGCTATTTATAAGTGGTTGACTCCAGGAGCGAAATCAATAATTAATGTAATCGTTATTTTAAATAATTTAAGGGTAAATACATTAAATTTCTTTGGGTAACATAACTAACTAATTAACCTAACCTACCTACTAACTTACCAACTTAACCTAAATTACCTAACTAATATTAACGGAGTCACACACTTATTAAATGTCCATATATATATATATATATATAATATATATATTATATATATATATATATTATATAATATATATATTATATATATATTATTATAATATATATATTATATATATATTTATATATTAATATAATATATATTTATAAAGTTACTAATGCTTTTATACAATCAAACCAAGTGGAACTGATCAAAGAAGAAAAAAATTACGATAAGTAAAATTAAGTAATTTCTAACAATTGGATGGAATAAATTTAATAAAAATTAGAAGCATTAGCTTTCGACCTAATAATACAAGGCCCTCTTTCAGATGCAATGTTCGTTAGACTAAATAAATAATATTAAAATAATGCAAAATATAAATATCAAAAAAGTTTGGCTTTTAGTTTTTTGAAAAATGGTGAGAAGTGTAATATGTTGTTCATTATGGGATCAATTTGAAAGTCGTTTTTTTTGTACATTGGAATTAATTGGAACTGTTTATGCAAAATGAAATTCTGTGAATTTTTCCTGAAGTGTAATTATCAATACAACGATGGGTGGTCAT
>JABUQX010103357.1:0-21678 GCA_015478945.1 Trachelipus rathkii
AAAAGAGGAGATTTAAAATCACCTAATATTGTAATCATTAATTTTTCTATAGTATATATATATATATATAAGTATATAATAATATATATAATATATATATATATTTATATATATATATATATAATTATATATATATATATATATAATAATATATATATAAATATATATATAATATTAATTAAATATATATATGGTTTATTTATTTTCAACTTATATTATAATTAACTTTAAATAAATTTTTATAATATTTTGTTTTAAAATTTTATCAATTATATTGCAGTTGAAAATGGGAAGAAGGATTCTTACCAGAAATTAGTCGGCTAATAAATAATTTAAAATGTTCAAATTCGTTTTGGTTATACTCGCTATATAATATATATATTATATAATATATATATATATATATATATATATATATATATATATATATATAATATATATATATATATAATATATATATATATATATATATACATAGATATATATATATATATATATATATATATATATATATGTAATTGGTTTGGACCTTAAGTAAACTGTGCTCCTCAAAATAATTTAGTATTGGAAAGGTTGGTAAACCTGTGAATTGGATTTTAACATTCTGTATTTATGAAACCTAAAAAAAGAGAAACTTTATTTTAATTTTCAACTATAATATAAATAATATTAACAAAATCTAAAAAGAATTGTTTTTTTTTGTTTTTGTGCTCCACCATAGGCTTTTGAAAATGAGAAAGCTTAAGCAATATTAGAGACGTCATGATAATAATAAATCGTCAAAAAAATGGAAAATTATTTTTAATAAAAAAAAAAAAAAAAAATAAAAACCTTTTAAAAAAAAAATAAAATAAAAAATAACATCTATTTCCTTTATTTTAGAGCTTCACTATATATATATTTATTTTATTATATATATTATATATATATAATATATAAATATATATATATATATTTATATATTATATATATATATATATAAATATATATATCTTATATATATATATATATATATAATATATATATATATATATATAATATAATATATATATATATATATATATATATAATATATAGGACTTTATAAAATATATGTTGGAGGAGTGGTGAGGTACCACAGGATTGGAGGATGGTTGTTTTGTTCCCCTGTATAAGGGGAAGGGGATAGGATGGAGTGTGGGAATTATAGAGGTATATGGTCTTTTAAAGTGTGGTAGGAAAGTGTATGGGAAGAATACTGATTGAAGAGAGTGAGAGTTTAAACGAGGAAGAATGGGGGAAAGAAACAAGGAGGATTTAGGGAGGGAAGAGGGTGTGTGGACCAAGTTTTACACTAAAGATGCTGGTGGAGAAAAGTATAGAGAGGAAAGGGAAAGTGTATGGGTGTTTTCTAGATTTGGAGAAAGCATATGATAGAGTGCAAAGAGGGAAGTTGTGGAGGGTTTTGGAGGAAAATGGAGTGGGGGGTAGATTAGGCAAAGGTATTAGGGCTTTTATAGGATAGTAGAATGTTGTGAGAGTATTAGGAGGGGAGAGTGAGATGTTTGGGGTGGTGAGAGAGGATTGAGGCAGGGGTGTGTAATGTCGCCGTGGCTATTCAATTTGTTTATGGAGAGTGTTTGCAGAGGAATGGTGAGGGAGGGGAGGGGGGTGGAATTGATGAAAGGGAATGATAGAAGGGAAGTGAACATGATACTTTTTGCGGATGATACTGCCCTAGTGGCGAAGAACGCGGAAGGGCTGAGGTATTTGGTGAGGGAGTTTGAGAGAATGTGTGGACAATAGGCGCTTCAAATATATCCATGTAAGAGTAAAGTGTTAGTGTTTGAGGAGGAGGAAAGAGAGGAGGGGGAGGGGTTAGAGGTTAGAGTAGGGGGTGTAGTATTGGAAGAAGTAAAGATTTTTAGGTATTTAGGGATGGATTTGGGTAAGGGGGGAGGGATGAAGGAGGAGAAAGAACATAGAGTAAGGAGAAAGAATGAGAGCTTTGAGTGGTTTGAGAGAATTATGGAAAGGGAGGGATTTATCACAGAAAGTTAAGAAATATGTTTGAAAAAATTTGTGTACCGGCGGTGTTGTATGGGTGTGAAACGTGGGGGGTTGAATGCCAGGTCCCAGGAAGAAGTTGGAAGTATTTGAGATGAAGGGGTTGAGAGCGGTTTGTGGGGTTAGCAGAAGGGAGAGGATTAGGAATAGGGTGGTGAGGGAGAGATGTGATTTGAGGAATGGTCTGGTGGGAAGAGCGGAGAAGGGAATGTTAAGATGGTATGGGCCATCTAGTGAGAATGGGAGGAACAGAGAGTGGTTAGGAGAGTTTGGGAGGCGGAGGGGATAGGAAGGAGGGGAAGGGGGAGACCAAGAAGGAGGTGGATGGATGGAATAAAGGAGATGCTGGAGGAGGGAGGGATGAGGGAGGAAGAGGGTAGGGTGTTGGCGAGAGATAGAGTGGGGTGGAGGAGGTGGGTGAGGGCGAGATGAGGGGAAGTGTGAATGAGTGAGGCTGTACGTACCACTACCCCGCTCAAGCGGGAAAAAGTGAAGGCAAAATAAAAATAAATAAAATATATATATATATATATATATATATATAACTTATATATATATATTATATATATATATATATATATATTATATATATATATATATATATATATATATAATAATTAATATAATATATATTATATATATAATATCCTATATATATATATAATATATATATATTAGAGGTCAGATTTTTTAATGCTCACAGTAAATGTAGCTAGAGAAACGGCAGGTCTACAGTAAAACCAAATTATATATATTGGAATCCAGGCCGAAAATTCTAACAAGGATAAAGGATGGGATTTTAGCTTTTTTTTTTTTTTTTTTTTTTTTTTTTTTTTGAGTAATTTTTTTTTTTAACTAAAGAATCCCTAGGGTAAACCGCAAAGATGGCAGGAGTCGGGTCTCTCGGCCTCGGTGGACGACGGGGGGACTAATCCCCCCCTCCGGGGATGGTCTCCGGAACACCCGCTCTTTGGTTCTTTTGGTGTCGCGGGGGTTCCGGAGACCATCCCCGGAGGGGGGGATACGTCCCCCCCTCTGTCACCGTCGGCTCGAGCCCCCCTAAAATTTGGTGAAATAATTTTGTTTTTTTTTTGAAAATTTTAAGTTTTTTTTTTAGGGGGTCGAGCCGACGGGGGACAGAGGGGGGGATGTTTCATACCCCAGAGGGGATGGTGCGGAGGAACCCCCCGCGACTACCCCAAAAGGACAAAGAGCGGGGGTTCGATGACATCCCCGAGGGGGTTAAGTCCGCCCGTCGCCACCGGGAGGCCGAGAGACGCCGACTCCTGCCATCTTTGCGGTTTACCCTAGGGTATCCTTTAGTTAAAAAAAAAAAATTACTTCAAAAAAAAAAAAAAAAAACAGTTAAATCCCATACTTAGAATTTCGCTGATTCCAATATATAATTTGTTTTTAACTGTAGGACCTGCCGTTCTCTTAGCTAAATACTGTGAGCATTAAAAAAAATCTGATTATCTATATTATTTTTTTTTTTTTTTTACAGTTGGCACCACCACTCACGGGCAGAGCCCTATTCAAGGAGGGGGTGTTGCACGCCTCAGGAGTCAACAACTAAAGAAAATTACGCAGATGAAGCACAGACGCAGGCTTTGAAATGGGGGAATAAATTCAGCAGGGAACACAGAAAATGGAAGAGAATTCCACAGAAAACAGATGAAGATGGAAAGAGGAAACACCGCAGCGAACTAGCCTGGGTTACCAATATCCACACAAAATTAATGTGCGGACACTGCACCCCTACTTCTACGAAAGGGCGACGTAAAGGTGGAGGTACGCGAGTGATAGGCTCCCTCGAGCATGCCGCTGCGGTAACTATAGAAAAGAGATAAGGCCAACATCGCGCCGCAAAGATAGAGAGTCAAGGGAACTGGAAAGTACAGAACAGTTTATAAGCCTTTTTGCCTTTGACTCGACCCTATCCAAAAGCCGGGTGAAACCAGAGCCCCCACAGATATGAGAGCAGTACTCCATACAAGGGCGGATGAGGCCCTGTATACGCTTGAGCAACTAGAAGAGGAAAAAAAGTTCTCGGCAGTCCCTAACAGAACTCCCAGTTTCTTTGAGGCCGCCCTAGCAAACCGTTGTGATGTGAGGTTTTCCAAGACATTTTTTTGTTTCTTTAAGGCCAAGGATGTTATATTGTCAACAGGAGAGAGACGAGAGAACCGTCGAAAGAGATAGGAAAGTTGGAAGGTGTCTTAGAGATGGAGATTTGTAGAAGTTGAGTTTTTAAAGAATTGAATTTCACAAGGTTCAGACGAACCCACCTGGAAATTCTATCCAGATCAGCAGGAGAATAGAATCGGAAAAATTAAGACGAGAGGCAATCTAGAAGTAAAAGAGGGAGCAGAATTGAAATGAGTTGAAGAATGAAGGGTCGAGTCATCGGCATATGGTGGATAGAGTTAGATGTGCGGTGAGAAGATCATTAATGCAAAAGTAAGAATAAAGTAGGAGATAAAGCAGAACCCCTGAGGAACACCACTATGACAGAAAAGAAGAAGAAGTCGCCCCATCACAACAGCCGATTATTGAGCGATTGAAAGAAAGCTAGACTAAACAGTAAGCAAAGAGAGGAGGAAACCCAAAGGTAGGGGAGCTTGGAGAGCAGTGACGAGTGCCATACCCGTCGGTCAAAATGCTTTGGTATGTCAAGCGCCACCACCAAAGTCTCTCCGTAGTTCCTAAGGGCGGAAACCATAATCAGTGAGATAGAAATATATCGCCAGTAGACCTCGAGCTCCGAAAGCCGTACTGGCGATCGGACAAAAGAAGTGAATGAGATTCAGATGATCTAAGAAGAAGAGAGTTGAGAAGAGTTTCAAAGACTAGATAGAATACAAGTAAGAGCATAGGGCGATAGTTAGAAGGACCAGAGCGGCCTTCCTTTTTTCGAATAGGTTGGACATGTGCGTGCTTCCAACACTGAGGGAAAGTGCTAATATTGAGACATAGAGAGAATATAGTTGAACGAGGGGGCGGGGATAGCACAGAAGCACACTCCCTCAAAAACTCGGGAGGAATGCCATCCGGCCACCGCCTTCCTAACGTTTCGTAGATTTCAGGAGCCGCATGCACGCGACTCGAATGTTAATCAAGCAGGCAAAGGCATAGGACCCTGAGAGAGGAGAAGGAAGGAGGAGGAGGAATGCAAGAATGGAGTGAGTTAGAGGAAAATAGGGAGGCCGAAGAGATTGGCCTTTTCAGTTGGAGATTAGCAACAGAACCATCAGGATCGAATAAGAGGAGAAAGGCAGATTTATACAAAAGTTGCTGGAGATGTTTTTTGGAAAGAGGCCAGAAGCTTTGTAGTAGGGAACCAAGGAGGTTAGCGCCGCTTTCGTTTGATGAAAGCCCGCTTGCTCGTCGAAGAAGTATCCCTGCAACGATTTTAGCAGAATGAAAATTAGCAAGAGTGATAGGAGAACGAGAATTTTTCCACTCCCGATACGCACTGTCTCTAGCCTGAATGGCCAGAGAACAAGCACGATCGAACCATGGATTATGAAGAGAGAAAGATTTAGTCGAAGAAGGAATGAACCTGCTCATCCCATCAACGATTACAGCTCCCACCTTATCGGCAGAAGTCGAAGCGTCACCAGAGACAAAGCAGTCATTCCAATTATAGTTAGCGTAGAAGCAACGCAAGGCCCCCCCAATCGGCCCGATCAAAGTGCCAGAAAAAACGCGTAGGGCAGGATGGAGCTGTTGGAGAGAAAGTATTAAAATTAAGAGATATAAGGTTGTGGTCAGATTAGGGATATTAGTGAAGGTGGTGTAATTTAAAGGAGAAGGACTAGTGGGAAACATAGGTCAAGTGTTGTTCCAGAATTGGTTGGGAACGATCCGGAATGTGTGTGGTTCTTTAATTAGTTGCCTCCAGATCGGTTGAGAATGTAAATGATTCGGCCTACCTCCCCACTAAATCAGTATGAGAGGACCTCAACCATTCAGTGTTGTGTACCATTGAAGTCCAACTACTAGAGGACCTCAATAATTTGATTAGATAAGATATAACAGTCTCGGTGAGAAGTAGTAAGGTATCAAAAAGGCGTGAAATCTGTTCTGTTAAGGAGAACAGTAGCAGAAGCACAAGATTATTGTAGTAGAAGGAAGAAAGATTTTTAAGCCACAGAACATCGAAGGTTAGGAATTTTCGAGATTCTCGGAGACGTGGTTATAGGAGGGTTTTGTTTTACATGGGACATTCTCCACCCTTTGACGGGAATTATGAATAGTTATAGTTGGACATATTAACGAGTAGAAGATGAATTCCTAGCCATCTGGGTCTCAGACAGGAGCAAAAGGTTAGGGCTAGAGTTAGAGAGGTGGTATTCCACGGAAGCAGAGTTAGATTGCAAGCCACGGATGTTAGCAAAGTCGATAGTAAGCCCGCGCCGGTGCAAATCTGCCATCTTGCATGCACATACAACAACCACAAAACAAACAGACACAAACAAGCAGACAAAAAAAACAGACAAACGTGAAATCAGGTTAAAATTATTCACACACTAAAACCTAAATTTAAAACCGTAAATGCTAAAAAGCTAAAATCGTATTTACAGTAAATATGTAAAAATATGAAAATCTTAAAAAGGTAAAAACAATAACGCTCACTTGCCACCCCTACAAATTCACGAATAAAAAAAGTAAATAAAATTGATTTAACATTAAAACCTAAATTTAAAAGTTAAAGTGCCAAAATAATAAAAATCAAATCTTAAACACTGCGAAAACGAAATTCAAATTCATAAACAGTATTAACTTTAAAATAAACCTACGGGGACAGTCACTTAAAAAAAATAAAAAAGAAAAGAAAAAAGTTAAAACTAGTACTTATCTTTTAAAAACCTCGTACGTAGAACTTTACTAAAACGGATAAAATGGTATCAAAGTAGTAAGATTTAATAAAATTCAAAATAAAAAAAAAAGTTTGAAAAACATACACACTTTCAATTAAACACAGCACTACATAAACACAATAAATAAAAGGATATAATTATTTCACTGAGAGCACAACATTCAAGCACGTCTTCACACCACGAAACCTACACACACACTATATATATATATATATATATATATATATATATATATATATATATATATATTATATATATATATATATATATATATATAAATATATATATATTATATATATATATATATATATATATAGTATATATATATATATAATATATATATATTATATATATAAAATAAATATAGATGTATAATTATATATAATATAATCTAAATATATAATATATATATATATATATATATATATATATATATATATATATATATATATATATATATATATATATATATATATATATATATATATATATATATATATATTATATATTTAGAATATATATACATATATGTAATATATTTATTAGTATATATATACTTATATATATATTATATATATATATATAATATATATTATATATATATATATATATATTATATAAACTAAAAAAATAAAATGAATTGGCAAATAAATCAATTTGAAGCTCCAAAATAAAAAAAGTAAGTTCTTTTTATAGCAAAATCGAATTTTTCATTTTAATTTGCTATAAAATTTATTACCAACCTTTCCAATACTAAATTATTTTGAGGAGCATGGTTTTACTTAAGGTCCTATATATATATATATAATATATATATATATATATATATATATATATATATATATATATATATATATATTATATATATATATATATATATATATATATATATATATATATATATATAATATATATATAAAAATACAATATAATATTTTATATTCGTAAATGGAAATTTATTTAGAATACATAAGAAATAATAATATCAATACGCAGAAAAATGATTAAAAAAATATATTGGCAATTAAAAATGCAAAAGTACTTGCAAGTCTTGCAAATTTTCAAAGGTACAGAGGTTGCCAGTACAAGTACAAGTACAAGTTACAAGTACAAGTACAAGTACAATGGGTTTTAGATAACGGCAAGTACAAGTACAAGTACAAGTACTCAAAAAAATATACTTAAGTCCAAGTCGCAAGTACAAGTAACATGTACTTGAAACCCAAGCCTGATTATATATATATATATATATATATATATATATATATATATATATATATATATATATATATATATATATATATATATATATATATATAATTAATATATATATATATATAATATATATATGATATATATATATATGAAACCTTGTTTGCTTCACTATTTTAAATAATACAATATAATCATATATTTTTGTGCAAGTTATCCTCTGTCTCACTATACTCCAAATATTTGTTTTAGTGTAATGATTTCTCGTTATTTTTTACAACAGTTTTCTCTTAGTTCAATTTCATCATATCCTCATAGATATTTTCATCCTTATAGAATAATTTCATCCATATAGAATAATTATATCAATTAATATTAAATCATATTTTGCAATCATTCTTATTTACTAACTTCATCCATGAAATCTCATTTGGGATCTTTTAATCGTTCCATTGTCCTAAGATTGTTATTTTAGATTCCTCTTGGGAGTGACTCCCCGTCGTATTATCCTTCAAGTCTGTAGTAAGTATTTTAAAGTATTTTTTGTTCCTTACAAGCATTCTTGACTCTACTATCAAATTTACTCGGATTTGAGAACATCTCAAGTAAATAGACAGTTGATATCGGTAATCTCTCTCTCTCTCTCTCTCTCTCTCTCTCTCTTCTCTCTCTCTCTCTCTCTCTCTCTCTCTCTCTCTCTCTCTCTCTCTCTCTCTCTCTCTCTCTCTCTCTCTCTCTCTCTCTCTCCTCTCTCTCTCTCTTCTTCTCTCTCTCTCTCTTTCTCTCTCTCTCTCTGCAGGGCAAATTATTTTAGCATTTCTATGAAATTTAAATTTTAAGTTGGGAGACAAAAACACTGCAATAAAAAAAAAAGTTGGAAAAATTAAATTTAATAACATAAAACTCATCTAAAATATTAAAAATCTATTTATTTATAAAATAGTGAAACTCTACGCACATTCGGAAACATGCCTTTCTATGTCTGGTGAGAAAATGGGTATAGAAAGATATCGATATTGGAGAATATATCGGTACTTAATTTGATCTTGCTGAGCCTAGACTCCTTTTAGTCATTATTTTATTTTGTGTTATTGATTCCCAAACAATATATATATTATATATAATATATATTATATATAATTATATATATATATATATATATATTATATATCTATATTATAATATATATATCTATATATTATTTTTATATATATATATATATATATATATATATATATATATATATATATATATATATATATATATATATATATATATAATCAATTTAGAACATTATGTGAGTCTTGTTCATTTTTTATTTCCTATGACTGAGAATAAATATCTTAGTTGTGATTTTAAACTCACCTGCCCAGTAATGTGGAACCTTCACTGTTAAAAATGAGTTTAAGACACTTTTTCTAATTTCTATATGTTTCAAGTAGTTTTTAAATCATTTTCGATAAAAAAAATTTGGGATATTTATTTTTGGCATTTTTTTTTAATTTATAATTTGTAAAGGTAGGTTCGGATAAGTTAGATTAGGTTAAGTTAGAATATGTCATGTTAGGTTAGGTTAGATTAAGTTAAGTTTGATTAGATTGCGTTAGCCCATAAACACCAAAAAAAAAAAAATCCAAAAAATTATAAAAATGACTAAATATTTAATTTATTTATTTAATTATTATTTTTATTGAAAATCGTCTAAAAATCACCCGAAACATAGAAATCGAAAAAAGTACTCCTCAAAACACATATTAACAAAGATATCACTGGACATTTGAAATCCGGGAGGTGATTATCATTTATCATTCTGAATTATTTTACATATTTTCACTTCTTAAGCTTTTAAAGGTATCTGAACGTTAGAGTTATAAACATTATAGTAACTGGTCTTGCTCGATATTGTTTAGCATCAGTTCAAATTCTTGTGGTGTGTTTTCGATCAACAATAATTAATTATCGCTACTATTTTAAAGGTTTTCTATTGAGCATCTTGTGTATAATCGCTACTTAGTGGCTAACAATGGATTTCTTATTGTGTCTCCTCTAAATTATTTAACATGGCTTCATTTTTCAAAATGGATGAATTGTTTTCTTGATCAGCTTCTGAAGCAGTTTTATTGGCTTAGATTCTCAATGTATAGGCATCGTTACCAAACATGTTGTGGTTCAATTCGAATTCTTATGGTGTGTTTCCGATCAACAATAATGAATTATCGCTACTATTCTAGGTGTTTTTTTATTGAGTATCTCGTGCATATTCGCTACCTAGTGGTTAACAATGGATTTCTTATTGTGTTTTCTCTAAATTATTATTTTCGACATCATTTATCAAAACAGATGAATTATTTGCGTGATGAGCTTTTGAAGCAGTTTCATTGGCTTAGTTTCTCTAGGCTTAAGTATGGCTACCAGGTATGTTATGGCTCAATTCGAATTCTGTGTTGGTGTGCTGGGTCCGCATCTTACCTAAAAATGAATTGGATCTTACAAAAAGCAATACCTTACAAGTAAAAATTATTTTCCATCCATTTTGTATAATGAATAGTTTGGGCACAATATTAAGTAGTTATTAGCTTAGTGAATAAACCATATAGCACCTTAGTGAGTATATTAACTAGTACCTATGTGTTTGCTCTTAAATTATTATTCGATATACATTTATCCAAATGGATGCGATATATTGTTTCTTGAATGCATCTAATAAATACTGGTAGTCTGATAAGTCAGTTTTTACATTTTTAGGTGGGCAATCACATTAGTTTCTCTAGGTCAACAATAGGCCTATCAATGAGACGGCTATACTCCGGATTTGAAGGCGACATAGCATATTACTTGGTATGCTCGATACTTATTTGCTTGCTTGGCAAACTAGTCCAATGATACACCGAGACTTTTCGAAGCTTCTCGTGTGATGGTGTTTTGAATCAAAATAATTCGCATCTAATCTCGAAATATAGATGATGGATAGGATAATATCGTATATACTATTTATGTAGTATAAGACGTCTAATCTAAGCTTAATCATTGTTATCGACTCTACCTTAGCGAAGATATACTCGCGGACATAGTAGACACATGGATTTCGTATGATTGTGTGATCTCTAATATAAATATTATATCTATCCTGACATGATTTATAGCTAAGACAGGATGAATGGGATTTTCCCATTAAATACTTCTTGAAGCAGAGTTTTCGTATTGACTGAAACATTTGGCTTCTGAAGTCGCAAGTTCTGCGAAAGCGGAACCACTCAGCGGCAAGAAGTAATTGGCGAAGTACTGTCCTGGAAGCCATAGGTATGGTTACCTAGAAACTTGTGTTGGCATTCAATTCCGAATCTGTGGTGTGTATTTTCCGAGCAATCACTAATCGACATAGTCTTGGTATTTTATCTTTAGGTTTCCTTATCGAGTTATGCTTTGTGTAGATATTTACTACTTAGTGAGTTTTACAATGAATTCTCTTATTGTTGCTCTCTCGTACATTAGTATTTTTCGACTATCATCTTAATCAAAAGGATAGATTTATTTCATAATGAAGCTTCTGATAACATTGTCTATCTAGCTTTAACTTCTCAGTTCGTCATAGGATATTAGGCGATCAGACAATGTTTTCGATTCGTGGAAATATCTTGTGCTCGTGTTTCGATCATACGAAAGAGTACCGTTAACTATTTTTGTTCCTATCGTAAGTATCCTTGCGGGATGACGTCGAGACTTAGTGGATTAACCAGGGGATTTTCTTATGTTAATTACTTTAAATATATTTTCACGATTATATTATCCGAATAAAGGATGGATTTTTATTCTTGATGAGTTTGGTTTCTGAAACAGTTCTACTACCTTAGCTTTCTGAGCCGATAGATCATCCTAGTTCCCACAATGTATATTGATTTCTCTATCACTGAACTGCGCTTGTTTTTCTTCTTTATGACAGAAGTAGGGAGGCAGGTAGCTTGCGCGCGGTGTATGCAGGGAGACCTAGTGAATCCGATTAAGTATGTATTATAAACTCTTATCTGAACGCTATGAATTTCTCCTCATTACACTCCTACTTATTCAAATACATATATTAAGGACTAGATTTGCTTCTGTATTGACGTTGCGTGTGGCTTCAGATATTATTATTGCTACCCGCTTATTGACTTACAATTTATTAGTTAGACATAGCGTATACCTCCCTGGTTTTTCTATAGATGTTCCAGGTTATTCTTTGGAAAGATAAGTATATTTTGGTGGCTCTGCATCGTCAATTTATATTCCTCTGGTATCTTTTCTCTATTTATATAATGACTCACTTCAGGCCTCTCAATATATTTATAAAGTTAGACGTGAGTTTCGATAAACTGATATTTTAAATTATTAAAATGGTGAAAATAAACATATAAAAAAATTATTATATTATATCTTTATGTCTTTAAGTTAAAATGAAATTGTGCTTCACTAAAAAAAAAGTATAATATATATATATATTATAATTAATAATGATATTATAATAATAATATATTATATAATTATAAGTAATTATTATTCACTAATTGAGTGAATGGAATTACATAAGAATCATTACTAATAACTAATAACTCGAATACTTAATATATCAATTTGAATTGCTTGACTAATTAATAGTTTTACATTTCGTTTAACCAGGCTTTTGAGAGATATCAGAAAATTTCGAATTATAATTACTTTTATCATGAAATAGCTTTACATGCCAATCTATCTGCACACTGCGTTCTTCATGATAACCTATTTCCTTTCTACCCTATTACTAATTACCATTTTACCTACATTGCTCAAAACATATTAATAACTGCCCCTCTTATTTTATTTATTTTATAATACGTGAGATCACTCATATGCTATTATTAACTACTCTTGGCATCCAATTTACTCGTAATTTAGTGACCAAAAAAGCGTTTATATTAAATATAAATTATTATTAATACAAATAATAGGGTATACCTATTTATATTAGGCATGAGTGAAGGTTTATAATACTATTAAATATATTAAAATAGCTTATTTTTTCTACTTCTAATTAGGTAGCACCTTACCCTAGCCTACCCGTATATCTCACCCTATTATATTACTTACCTGGTCACTATATTATCCTTTCATTATCTTATATTTATCTATTATATACATATACTATCTAATATTTCTTAATAATTTACTACTTTTATATAATAACTATTATATATTCGTCTCTATATATATATTCTATTATATATATATATATATATATTACATGTATATATATATATTATCTATATATATATTTACTTACTTATTTATTTATATACTATCTATTACTATTATATATATTTATATATATATATTATACTTATATAATTACATTAACTATTTAATACTAATATATTATTCACCTTATTCACCATCCCCTCTGGTAGATCTGTATTGACCTGTCAGGTGTCGCCTCTGCAGAACCTCCTCCAGTGGTTTCTATCTTCGTACATTCTTCTCTCCTCCACATCCCATTGGACAGGTCTCTGACCGATTCATCGCATTCTTTCCATTCCGCATCCGTTCATGCTTTCATTCTCATGCTACACAGGTCTACCGGCCATGACGGGCCTATCCAGATCTTTGCTTGGTCACCGGTTCCTCTTTTCACATATATTGTCATGAGGTGGCCCATACCATCTGAGTGGTATTTGTGTTGATATTAATCTGTTCTACATACTACTTATGTATTCCCAATTACTCAGTCTTTCTTCCTCCGTATTTCCTCACATATAGCATCACTGCCATATATCTGCTGCAGGGTATACTCCTCCTAGACATATGTCTTAGCGTGAATCTATATTCTTTCCTTCACTCTCACATCTCTCTCATTTATGGTGTATTGTGTTTAAGTCTCACGCATTCCGTATTCCGTAAGAGTCGGTTAATTATGTGTGTTCAGTTTGTTTTTGTATATTTACACCATTTTCACTATTTACTTGGTATATTGTTCTTCTTCAGTACTGGGTATAATTTTTCCTTCCTACGTTCTGATGTAGAAACTTTGTTATCCGGCTTCGCCTATTGCGAAGTCTCTGATTCTCTTTCTTTCTTCCATTCATCTACTCCAGCTTTTTGAACTTATTCACACTGATGTAGTCCTTCTTCCTTCTATAATTGATTGTTCCGTTCTTGTTCTCTCCACTAAGCTATTTCTCTCTATTAACCTCCGTCTGGTCAATCCGATGTTTTCATGCTTCATACCGATTTCCTCCATTTTGGGGCATGCCCATATGTTCAGGCATTTCATGACAGGTGCCGCACGTCGCCTCGCCTGCCGTGGAGTGCAATGCTGCATCAATCTGCGTTAGTAGTGTGTGTTTCATTGTCTACCTGTCTCATTTCTCTCAGTCCGATTAAGTCCATGTAATAAGAATGGAGGAGATGAGAAGTAGCAGGGCGAGAGGGCACACTGCCCCCTGTCTCACTTCCTGAACTCACCTCAAAAACCATCCTTGCTTCTCTACTTCTCACCCTTGAGCTTATTTACTTGGATACACTACAGTGATGTATTTGTTAATTGATTGCTTTTTAATTTTTTGTGTGAGAGATTATGTCATAACGTACCGATATAGTCACAAGGTCTCTCTACTGTTCTAAAGGTAGTTCTTCAGTCAGGTATGCTGCTTCTGTCATCTCTCTCTCTCTCTTCTCTATAATATATATATATAAATTATATATATATATATAATATATATAATATTATATATATATATATATAATATATATATATATATATATATATATATATATATATATATATATATATATATATATTATCCCAATTTTCTGACAAATTATTAAGTAAATATGTATCTCTTTCCATCAACATATTTCTTGTAATAATATTACAATCTGGTTATCCACAAGGCTCTTTTTAGTATTTAAATTGTTTCTAAATGAGCTACAGTTATAAGAACATATCCTCAAAGAGTTAGTATCTTTGTTTACCAGGTCCATTGTTATTACCTTTGAAAAATTTCCTACAAATAATGCCTACAAGCCAGAAATCATCCTTTTATAATTTATCCCTTAAAGAACTTTCCAAGGTTATTTTAAAAGACTCCGAATGAGGATACCTACTTCTGTTCAGTTATAGTATCGTTTCAGTATTTAGGTTATTCTCAATAAATTCTTTAATGTGAACGTCTTCTACACTCAAATCACATTTATCTACATAAAAATCAGTTAACGATTTAGCACAAATTAACTTATCACTTGGATCAGAATTTTTAGTTCCTTTAATAACGTATCCTTTTCTTCGTGGCTTTACTAATGTAAAACTATCATTATTTTATGGAAATAGTTTTCCATTATGTTTTGTTTCTTTTTTGGCTTATTTTGAGCTTTTGTATTATTCTGAAATTTCTCTCTTTTCTGTCGCGATCCTGATATCACTTCAGACCAAAGTTTATCATTCATATTTTGTTAAGATTTCTCACTTTCACCCTCAATTTCATTCCCATTGATTACACATTGTTTCAATTGTAAGGTTGAAGGTGCCAACGGAGACACTTACTCAAATTGGTCATTTTTAATTCAATTGATTACACCTTGTTCCATTTGTAAGGCTGAAGGTGCTTAAGGAGACACTTTCTCAAATTGGTCATTTACTGATTTCTAAACTCAGGAAGACTTTAAAAAAATTTCGTTTAATTTGCATCCCTTAAAGAAAGACTATCAACCTTTTATATCGATGATAACGACATTTAATTGAGAACTAATGTTTTTGCCTTATTTTATTTCTGAGAACGGATCTCACTGATAAATAACATGCCATCCCTCCAGGCAGGTAAAAATCTTCCCTTCAGGCAGTCTCAAATTCATAATTAGTATACCCTCCTAATGTGAGAGCTTGCGATGCTCTCCTAGTTGAAGACATTAGTTGATCAAATTTCGGTGCTCTTCCAATATGTGACCTATTTAGTTGTTTTCATTCCAATAAGTGATCTACCAGTAGATAACCAACCAACCAGCTTTATTCGTTCGTGTAGGGATAACACTTTCGATATTTTCCCGATTATCGATATATATATATATATATATATATATATATATATATATATATATATATATATATATATATATATATATATATATATATATATATATATATATATTATATATATATATATATATATATATATATATATATTATTTTTGGACCGTCAATCAATCTAGGTTAGGTCTAGGTTTATGGCATCGCCGATCCATATATGTTAGGAAATTGTGTATGCTTAACAAATCTTATCATGAACTGAACTAGCAAGGACCTAAACCAAGACCTAAGCTTACGTATATGGATCGACGATACCATAAGCCTAGACCTAATCTAGGATGGGTCTACGCCTTGCCGTAAACCTAGACCTATTCTAGATTTGACCAAAAAATAATATATATATATATATATATATATATATAGTTATTATTAAGGTTATATATATATATATATATATATATATATATATATACTTATTATATAAATATAATATATATATATATATATATATATATATATATATATATATATATATATATATATATATATATATATATATATATATATAACAAACTTTACAATAGTGTACGCCGATATCTCCAGAACTACGATACTTACAAGAAAATCAATTACATATTTGGAATCAGCGTATAAAGCTTATTACCGGAATGTTGTTAAAAAAATAAAAAATAAAAAACGTTATTTTACCCTGCTTTACGTTACTTTAGGTTAGGCTACATTAGGTTAAGTTAAGTTAGGTTAGGTAAGGTTACATTAAGTTAGGTTTGGTTAGGTAAGGATACATTATGTTAGGTTAGGTTACGCTATGTTACGTTAGGTTTCGTTATTTTACGAGTTTCAGTTCATTACATACCTTTGAACATTCTCCTTCTGTTGTGTTGGTTTTATATAATTTACAATTACATTTACATTTTTTAATTTTTTTTACAACATTCCGGTAATAAGCTATATACGCTGATTCCAAATATGTAATTGGTTTTCTTGTAAGTATCGTAGTTCTCGAGATATAGGCATACAATAATGTATAGTTTTACCATATATATATGAACAGACGCTCGCCAATACGTCACTTTCCTCAAAATGAAAAACACTTTATTGTTTACTGAGATGGATAGTATAGGCGAGTCTAAGGAATTGACATTGCCTAAATTACTCATGACGATTGTCGAAGACATACTTTTAAGCCATATTTTCAAATGAAGAGATAATTGTTCGTACTTCCTGGAATTGATTTGGTATCGTGAGTAATTGTTAGCAGTAATTTATAATTAAACTTCCCAGAACTTCTGGGAACTCAAATTATGTTAATTCACTAGTACACACTCCAACCTAACCGCGAATGTTATTTTTTAGGATAATTGATAATCACATAAAAACGATGTACAAATTAAATTCTAAATTGTGTCTGGAAATTTTTTTCATAACTTAACCATATCTTCTGGCGTATCATGTCGTTTATCTGCCTCCACCTCCATATGCATATCGATTGCATGGATTCAAACACATTTCATAAAAGTGAAATAAAACTGTGAAGATTCAAATTTAAACTATAGTGATAAAACAGATTCACACCTTTAAAAATATTAAAAAAAAGTTTAAATCTAAGTAAACTAACGTAACTCAACATGACCTTACTTAACTTATCATAACATCACTTAACGTAATTTATTTTCATATTTATAATTTATTTCACTTTGCATTGTTTAAAAAAAACACGCTTCTGGCACTATTCGTGTTTTGTACATTTTGTTCGATAACGTAGGTTTTAAAAAAAATTGACTTAAACTTAACTGGAAGCAGATAACCGAAATTAACCCTTCTGGCTTATCATTAGTAATTATTACTGACAGAAAATCTTTTTATAGTGTCTATTTTAAATTATGTACACAAACTTTGTTAATAAAACGATTCAATAATGACAGTCCTCGATTCAAAACTAAAAGTTTTTCAGTGTTTTATTTAGGTCTAAATAATTTAACATTTTGCTTGACAGATTTTTTTTTCTCAAATAATTGAATAAAAAACTATTGAAAAATCTCTTCCATCTTGAAACTTGTCAGAAAACAAAATAGTTTATCCAAAAGGAGTACTTACAGGATGTGATAGAGTGGCTAACAAATTTAAAGAAACTAATGTTAAATGAAAAAATATTTGTGAAAAATGTTTATATAATTTGAATAAAGTACCAAAAATTTTATATATTTAATCTTCCAGCATTGAAAATTCTTTTATTGCTTTTTGATTCTCTTTAGTGGACAGGGTTTCTTCTTCCATTGGGTATTATAATAAATCCATTTATTAGCCACTAAAAAAAATAAAAAATATTGAAATTTTAGCACATGATTAAGAAAAGTTTTATTGAGACATCTTAGTAATTTTCTTTTTAACAACAACAACAAAAAAAAAAGTTCTCATTTCTCTTACCCCATTTCAAGCCTTCCATTACTGGACAACCACTATGTTCCCCTCTAAGATCAACTGATCCATCATTAAACAAAGAAAACCACAATAAAGCAGCACCTTTTTCTGGTTTTACACCAAAGCCTAATTTGGTAAAAATTGTTCTACCGCCACCAATCACATCACTTAACTGTAAAAGAAAATTTCGAAATATTTTAACTTATAAAGCTAATATGAGAATTTCCTTATCTTTTCGAACTCTGAATATAAAAACATATTATTTTTAAAACAACTGTTTAAACCTTAAAACAACTAATTTAATAAAAAACTAGGTAGCATCTTTTGTCTTCTAGGTATTATTTCTAGTCAAACTGTTGAGGTCACATCCAACTCAACAGAATTTTTTATCAAAAACACATAGGTAAAGAGGATAGCAAACACTCGTGACAAGAGAAGGAACATAAACCAAATTTGAAGTATAGATTAAGGGTCAGCATGTTCTGTTATCCGGAATTTAAAAGTTTGTTTTGTGTTGTTTCTGAGAGCGGACCTCACCAACAAAGGGCATATGCCGTCCCTCCAGGCAGACAAAAAACTGCCCTTCAGGCTACCACGAGCTCAAGGCAAGTGAACCCACCTGCACGAGAGCCCGTGATACTCTCCAATTTAAAAGTCTTTGATACTGGAGAAAAGGGAGAAGGTTGTAGAGTTTGTTGGTTATATAAATTTAACACATTAATATGTGGTGCATCGGATCTTGCCGGTCCGTAAAATCATGTACGTGGTATGATTTGTTCTTCTTTTTCGATGGGCTTGTTTTTGTGTTATGTAGACGCTTGCTCTTTCCTCACTTGTTAGAGCTAATATATATATATATATATATATATATATATATATATATATATATATATATATATATATATATATATATATATATATATATATATATATATATATATATATATATATATATGTTTGTTTTAATATTTATTTAATACTATTTCAAATTAGCATCTTACGGCAAGATAGAACTATCAGCATAGAGTAGATAAGTGATGATGTTCAAGAGAAAAGATCTCTAATACATTGAAAGATGGTTGGAGATGGAACAAATTATTGAAGAACAGCACTATTAAAAGATTTAATGGAGGTGTGATAGTAGTTTACAGAAATTTCTTTAGTACTACAAAAAATAAAATCAGAATTAGTAACACTGAGAAAAAGAGATATCAAATCAGTTAACTTTGGAAATCGGAGTTTTATGCCACTCATACTTAAGTCCTTGGTATATTCAGAATAGTAGTAAAAGATTCGTCACGATACGAAAGGCAATGGGCGCAAAATCATAGCTAAGAGAAAGAGGATCTCTGATGGAGCATATGGAAACCATACCAGCAGTCTGTTTGAAAACAGATTAGAAGAGCTAATTTGTATTTCGAACCTTTCTCTTAGTTGGTTGGTTGGTTGGAAGCGGTGACGTCATACAACGGACGGATTGAATGACTGTAGTTTTCCAGCCGGAAGGTAAAGTTCATTCATAAACAGAAGTTTTCAGAACTACAGAAGGCATACTAGAATGAAAACACATTTCTTCATGGGAGATAGATAGATAGATAGATAGATAGATAGATAGATAGATAGATAGATTCAAAGTAAGATATCACATATTAGACGTAAATAAGTTGGAGGCAAATGATGATGGAAAAATTGGTCCGAAATCCTTCAAAAGGGGGGGAGTAATGATTATAATTAAAATATGACATCTCCGATTGTAAATCGAAACAATGCAATGCATCAGTAATATAGTGGATGAGGCAAGAAAAATATTAATCAAAGGAGTATATGAGTGTAATGTGTTCAACCAACTATAAAACCTCTTACATGATTGGCGAAGTGTTTCATAAATCAAAATACATCCAAATTCTGTCTATTCCTGTTGAATAAATACAAACATACAAATAAATTTAAATGTATAAATAAATTTATGAATATTTAGTTTTTAACTCGTAACTAGAAAAGTAGAAAATTACGTACATAATACATTAAAGTAGCTATTCTGTCACCATATGGCTTTACAACTTGAAAATGACGATATTTTTCATCATCATCCTGCAATGGAGAAAATTATATATATATATATATAGCATATATATATATAGTAGAGTAATATATATGGACTATTACTAGTACTAGTAGTAGCAGTAGTATATAAATATATATATATATATATATATATATATATATATATATATATATATATATATATATATATATATATATATATATATATATATATATATATATATATATAAGAGGTTGACTCCGTTAATAGGTAGGGTTAGTAGGTTAGGTTTCTAACACTATATTGTAATTTGTTTACCCTAAAAAATAAATTTGTTGCATTTTTAATTGATTTTCGTCTCTTACCCCCTCATAAATAGCCTATATATAGTATATATATATATATATATATATATATATATATATATATATATATGTTGATATATAGCATATATACTGCTGAGAGTTATAAGTATATATATGTTCCCGGATATCTCTTTATATATATATATATATATATATATATATATATATATATATATATACCAATCTTCGTCTTTCAAAGCTATGAAGTCAATATTTAAACAACGATATCCAAAATGAAGAAGATGGAATTTGTTTTTAAATTTGAGGTGCAGCAAAATTTTTTGATCTTTTTTTTTCAATTTCAAACTTAATTTAATTTTATTTTATTTTCAATTTCTTTTTTTATATAAAATTTTTTATTTTTTTTACTAGTTTATATTGTTTTTTTTTAATTTTTATTTATTTAGAGAATAGTATCTTTCCCATAACTGTACTTTATAAATAACTTGTTTTAAATGTTTATATATTAGACACAATCGTTATTTTTTTTCATTTTTTAATATTGAACCCGAAAATTTTTTCACACAAACATATATATAGTATATACAGTATATATATATATATATATATATTGAAGCGGCGCACGAAAACGCGAAAGCGTTTCAATGATAAATGCGAAAACGGTTAAACACTCAAATTCCAACTGAACGAAGTACACCG
>JABUQX010103358.1:0-15000 GCA_015478945.1 Trachelipus rathkii
TTACGCTTCACAGTAAATCAAACCATCCGCCCCTCCCTACCCATCCCTACCCACCCATCCATGATCTTTTGATCTATCGATCTAATGATTCAGGTCACATATCGAGTACCATTTCGGATAAACATAGTACAAAAATAAGTTCTTTATATACTAACCAATGAATATATGTTAACATAACATTGTTTTCACATCAATAAAGCTAACATAGCATTACCAGAACTAAGAATATAATGTACAATGACAAAACCTTACACACTTTACGGATGAATAAACTACTAACATTAACAAAGTTCCATACTTAACAACAGTAAAGTACCTAGCACATCGTACAAAACGTAACCTATTCACCCTTTTTCCAAGCTTATCTCTAACATACCAATGTTAATTTTACATTACACTATTGATTTACGTTGTTTGAGTATCATTTCGAATAAACATAGCACAAAAATGAGTTCTTTATATAGTAACCAGCGAATATATGCTAATATTAACAAAGTTTTCACATTAATAAAGCTAACATAGCATCATATGAACTAAGAAAATAATGTACAACGACAAACCTAACACATCTTACGCTCTAATAAACTGTTAACATTAACAAAGTTCCATACTTAACGCCAGTAAAGTAACTAACTTTTACATACAAAACGTAACCTATTCATACTTTTTCCAAGCATATCTCTAACTTATTAACGTTAATCTTACATTGACACAGTAACATTTATCAAAAATGTATCATAACCTTGTCCGATTATCATACAGACCAACGAATATATGCAAACGTAACAAAGTTTTACATTAACATAATATTTAACAAAATTTATCATAACCTTACCTAAATATCATAATCCCCAACAAATAATTGCAAACATAACAAAGTTTTATCCAAACATAACATAAAAATAACAAAGTTTTATCCAAACATAACATACAAAAAAGTTCTTTGAATAAAATATCAGAGTAAAGTGTAATAGTTCACCGAATTTAAAGCAGTAAATCAGTAAATCAGTAAATCAAACCACGCGTCCCCTCCCCATCCCTCCCTACCCACCCGTCCACGACCTTTTGATCTATCGATTAATGATTCAGGTACATATCAGTATTTTCATTTCAGGATAACACCATTGCAAAATAGTTCTTTATATACTAACCAATGAATGTATGCTAAGGTAACATTGTTTTCACATTAATAAAGCTAACATAGCATTACCAGAACTAAGAATATAATGTACAATGACAAAACCTAACACACTTTACTCACGAATAAACTACTAACATTAACAAAGTTCCTAGCACAGCGTACAAAACGTAACCTATTCACACTTTTTCAAGCATATATCTAACATATCAATGTTAATTTTACATTAACACTATTGATTTACGTCGCATTTCGAGTATCATTTTGGATAAACATAGCACAAAAATGAGTTCTTTATATACTAACCAGCGAATATATGCTAACATAACAATGTTTTCACATTATTAAATAACATATCATATGAACTAAGAAAATGTGTACAACGACAAACCTAACACAACACGCGCTAATAAGCACAACTGGCGCATTAACAAAGTTCCACACTTAACACCAGTAAAGTAACTAACTTTACATACAAAACGTAACCTATTCATACTTTTTCCAAGCATATCTCTAACATACTAACGTTAATTTTACATTGACACAGTAATATTTAACAAAAATTTATCATAACCTGGTCTAATTATCATACAGACCAACGAATAACTGTAAACATAACAAAGTTTTATCCAAACATAACATAAAAATAAGTTCTTTGAATAAAATATCATAGTAAATTGTAATAGTTTACTGATTTTAAAGCAGTAAATCAGTAAATCAGTCAATCAAACCATCAACCCCTCCCCACTCCTCCCACTCCTCCCACCATGACCTTTTGATCTATTGATCTATTGATTCATGTCATATTTCGAGTATCATTTCGGATAAACATAACACAAAAATAAGTTCTTTATATACTAACCACCGAATATATGCTAACGTAACAACGATTTTATATTAATAAAGCTAACATAACATAACATGAACTAAGAATATAATGTACAACGACAAACCTAACACACCATACGTACGAATAAACTACTAACATTAGCAAACTTCCGCACTTAACAACAGTAAAGTACCTAACACATCGTACAAAACGTAACCTATTCACACTTTTAAAAGCATATCCCTGGCATATCAATGTTAATTTTACATTAACATCGTAATATTTAACAAAAATTTAGCATAACCCTGTCTAATCATCATACTGACAACGAATATAATGCTAACGTATACCAAATTTTTACATCAACTTCGTAATATTTAACAAAAATTCATCATAACCTCGTCTAAATATCATAATCCCCAACGAATAATTGCAAACATAAAAAGTTTTAACCAAACATAACATAAAAATAACAAATTTTATCCTGACATAACATAAAAATAAGTTCTTTGAATAAAATATCACAGTAAAGCGTAATAGTTTACTGATTTTAAAGCAGTAAATCAGTAAATCAGTAAATCAAACCACCCATCCCTGCAGTCTCCTACCCACCCATCCGCCTATGATCTATTGAACTTTTGATTCAAGTCATATTTCGAGTATCATTTTGGATAAACATAACATAAAAATAAGTTCTTTATATACTGACCTACGAATATATGCTTACGCAACAAAGTTTTAGCATCAATAAAGCTAACATATCATAACCTGAACTAAGAATATAATGTACAAATGCAAACCTAACATACCTCGCGTATGAATAATCCGCTAACATCCTGAAAATTCCCTACTTATCAAAGGTAAAGTAGCTAACAGGTCATACAATACTCGATATGTTCCCACTTTTCGCATATCAGCAACAGGTAAAGCCGTATTATCTAACAAAATCCCTTAACAAAGTGACCAATCTATTAAAGATACCAGCATCTTGAACTATGAATTGACACTATCTTCATCAAAGTGTCACTCGTTTCGAGTATAACATCATTTGAACTATGAATAAGAAACGTAGACATTAGCAAAATTCTCGGGCAAACCCTAACACAACTCAACAAAAACTTAACCTAGGCTCACGTTTCTAACACATCCATCGTCAGTTAACACAATAATATCTTACAAACTCATCATTTCAACAAATCGGTGTTAATTTCACACTGTCATAGTATTAAACATAACGTACTTACGAATAAACAGTTTTTCATTAATCAAGAATATCTAAACAACACATCACACTCGGGAAAGCAGGAGATGCGCCCCTTGAAGTGTGTGAATCCTGGAGGGATCACTCCCGAAGGGTGTAGCGGGCATTATCCCTCCGAAGGAGAGGTAAGGCCTCAGCCCTTCGCATTTTAAATGAATGAGTCACAGATGATTTTACTCTTCCCAGCGGGATTCGAACACTGGAACTCCGCGTTGCTGAGTTAGCGGCAGGCGCTTTCCACTAAAGCCCGTCCATGCAAAAAGAACGCAAGCGTAGTTTTTAAAGCACCCGGTTTCTCATTTTAAATGAATGGTACAGAAGATTTACTTTTCGTCAGCGGATTCGAGGAACACTGCGGAACTCCGCGTTGGGTTAACAGTAACCGGGCGCTTTATCCACTATGCCATCCACGTCCCCAAAGAAGAACGCCTAAAGCGTAGTTTTTAAAGCACCCGGTTTTCTCATCCCATAATTACTGAGTACTCAAAGGCCTGGCCCCCATTTTAAATGAATGAGTCACAGAAGATTTTACTCTTCGTCAGCGGGATTCGAACACTGGAACTCCGCGTTGCTGAGTTAACAGTAACCGGGCGCTTTATCCACTAAGACATTAGGCCTAATCTTCGCCCGCTCGGAAGCCGCAACAAGGGCGTAAGCGCAATGTTTTGCGTTCACTCTCGGGGGGGGCCACCCCCTATATACATCCTAGAGACTTGAAAACTCGTCGGTATCGATCGTAATACCTCAATAGATTACACAGGCCTGCATTTGAAAAAAAATTCTGTTCCTGGGGTTTTCTGAAGTGATTCCTAACGAAATTGTCCTCCTAAATTGAAATATGACATTCATTTTGCTCAATCAAGTCTGGTTTTTGAGATACAGCGCACTACTTCTTTTAGAAATTGGGTAATTTTAAGAAAAAATTCGTTATTTATATCAAAGTTATTTAATAAATTACAATTACTTGTAAACTAGGAAAAAAATAAATACCGACTTAATTCGACTTTCCTTTAATTAATTTTAAACTTACAGACTACTTATGAGCCTACCCAAGACGTGCAAGAAACTATTTTCCAAGAAACGAAGTCCTTGATGATTTCCGTTTGTGAAGCGATGTTGGTTCGTCGCGTTTAAGACACCAGCAATAGTCAGCTAACATGTTGATGTCCCAGAGTCCTTGATATCTTGTTTCCATCGTCTTTATGTCTTGGTGAAATCTTTCACCTTGTTCCTCGCTGTAATCTCCACAGTTTGCGGGAAAATAGCCAAGATGCGAGCTCCCATTTTTATCGACATACGAGCTCCATTTTCAGAAGCTTTCTTAAAGCTCATTTACATGTGAGATATATTCTGAGCTTCTTTTATTTCCCAGAAAACCGTCAATTACTTTACTAAACGATCGCCATGCATCTTGTTCACTGGCTTCCATATTGGTGTAAAAATGCTTGTCCTTTAACAGAGTTCTAATTTGGGGACCGTCAAATATGCCTGCATGGAGCTTTGCATCACTGATGTGTGGGAATTTTTGCAGTAGATACTTAAAAGCTTGGCCTTCTTTATTCAGTGCTTTGACAAAGTTCTTCATCAGGCCAAGCTTTATATGAAGAGGAGGCAGTAAAACATTTTTGGGAGGGACTAGAGGTTCAGCTACCACGTTGTGGCAGCCAATTTGGAATGTCTCTCGAGCTGGCCAGTTTTTTTGCTTATAGTGAAGACTATCAGCATGGCTATCCCATAGACACATGAAGCAAGGATATTTTGTGTAGCCTCCTTGCATCCCAAGAAGAAGGCACACAATCTGAAAGAAAGGATTAATTCTTAAATACATTAAATGTAGTAAATTAAAATTGAAAACTGTCTTTATGCTTGCATATTGATGTACATGGTTTCTAAGAACTTATATTTTTTCATAGGTAATTTTTTTAAAAATGAAGATTTATAATGACAAGAAGAAACTGGGAAATATATCTTACCTTGAGATCACCACATATTAACCAGTTGTGGTTAGAGTACTTGATTGTATTAATCAATACTTCCATATTTTTGTAGCTTTCTGTTAACTGAACTGAATGGGCAATAGGTACGGATGCCATTTTATTGCCAATATTTAAGAGTACTGCCTTCAAGCTTCTGCTAGAAGAATCAATGAAGAGCCTCTATTCCTGGTTGGTAAGGAACGCCAAGTGCCTCAATTAAACCTTTTACATCATTGCAATATACCAAATAGCTGCAAGAAGCAACTGCAAAGAACTTTCGAAACTCTTCGTCTCTATTTCTGAACCAAAAGTATGTAGTTTCTTGAGAGAGGAGGTTGTTCTCACTAAGACGGGATGCAAGAAGTTGTGCGTTCTCTTTAGAAAGACCAAGATCTCTAGTCAAGTCATTTAATTTACTTTGAGTGAGTGGTCTTGGCGAAGTGTTTGTAGACGTAGGCTGATATGTCACTGAAGTGTCAGTGTCATCCACTTCTATATCTTCTATATTGTCTTGTAGCTCAGTATTTTCAGGTGGAGAAGGAACTGGAACTCCTGGACCATGTGGTTGTGGTTTAATGGCAGAAGGAACATCAAGGTAGACTACAGTGTGCTTGTTCTTCTTATTGATACCTGAAAAAAGGTTTCGCCTATTTAATTTACATAATATTAATTCACTCGACCCTCGTTTCCACACTTTTATACACAATTTTCATACCAGGAAAATTTACCAATTTTAAATACAATCAATTTTTATATACAATTTAAGAGTATATATATATATATATATATATATATATATATATATATATATATATATATATATATATATATATATATATATATATATATATATATATATATATATATATATATATATATATATACATATATATATAGGTAGATACAGGTATATATATATATATATATATATATATATATATATATATATATATATATATATATATATATATATATATATATATATATATATATATATATATATATATATATATATAAATAAAATATAAATAAAATCTGTCATTTTTTAATAAAAGTTTTAAATTAAATGTACTTTGAGTTATCATAAGTGAATAAAATAGGGGTTGAGTGTATTTATATATATATATATATATATATATATATATATATATATATATATATAAATATATATATATATATATATATATGTAATATATAATATGTTTGTAATAAGAATAATATAATAATAATAATAATATATATTATATATAATAATAATATATAATAATATGGTAATGGTAATAGATATATATATATAATATATATATATCTATATAAGAATAATATATACAATAATAATAATAATAATAATAACAATAATAAAACACAATAATAATAATAATAATATATATATATATAATAATAATAATAATATAATAATAATAATATATATATATATATATATATATATAATATATATAATATAATAATAATAATAATAATAATAATAATAATAATAATAATAATAATAATAATAATAATAATAATAATAATAATAATAATAATAATAATAATAATAATAATAATAATAATAATATATGTAATATAATAAACACAATAATCATAATATATATACAATTTAACCACAATTTCTCTACCAGAATAATACACTATTTTTATACACAATTACAATTTCAATAGGCTACCAAAAGATTTTTATAAACCTTTCTAGATTTGTCAAGGACTATATTCGTAAAGTAATTATCTCACCTTTGAGATTGGTCATGCAAAAATAGCAGTCTGTAATATGGTCCTTGCCTTCTCTCCACACCATAGGTACACCAAATGACAAACAGTTCGTTTTGCCCTCACTCCAGCACCTTAAGGCTATGATACAGGCTTTGCAGCACATATGTGGAGCAAAGGTTTTGTCTTGATCTCCTAGCTTTATTCCAAAATATGCATTGTAAAGGAACTTTACTAACGGCGTTATAGTGCATTGCTGGTCACTAAAAGTTACTTTGCCACACACATAACAAAATCTATCAGGACTGTTTTTACACTTTCTATTCATTTTTATGAAATATTAGGAGTTTTGCTAATGTATCTGCCTGCAAAAAAAATTCACAAAGATAAATAAAGCTTTAGAAATACACTTTAAACACTGTTTCTAGATGAGAACAGTCATGGATTAAAGTAAGAACACTTAGTTGGAGAGTGAGCAAGCAACACACAACCACTCGCGCCCGTGGTCAGCTAGAGACTGAGCTCTCTAATGCCATCTAGGGAGCTCGGTCTGTATCTTAAAAACTAGACCTGATTGAGCAATATGAATGCTTGATTTGGATTTAGGAGACAAATTTCATTAACAACCACCTATAAAACCCCCAGGAACATTTTGGTCGCAGGCTTGTGTTATATTCCAAGTTTCAGACCGATACCTCTATTCCTTCCTATCGAAAAGGATAGCAACGGCTCATCTGTTACAATACTACTATATATATTGTAATAATCTGATAAAAACTGAGAAAATAATCTGATAAAAACTGTAATAATCTGAGAAAAACTGGGAAATGACAATGGGGAAACAACTCATAAATGGGGAGGAAACAAAGCCAAAATGATTTTCTTAATATATATTTCACAAATATTATTTCTTAACAACACATTTACTTTATATTTAAACCTTTATAATTATACCCTAATATATCGATATTAAAATATCGTACCCTAATCTAATTTAGCCTAACAATTATTAATAAGATTAAAAGTGTTACAATTATTATTCCTTATAAAATGCACAAATCCTTATCACTTGGTAATTCTCACTTCCACTTAATTCACTGGCAATGTTCGTGAGACCTAAGGATAAATAGTTTAGCAACGAGGAAATTAAACGTCAAAATAAATCTGACTTTTCAAACACACAAAAGCAAATATCGAAATCATTTGCAAAATAAAAGGTCACGTACTAATACATTTTAAAGAACACAATTGAGTAAATGTCAAACTTCAAATATGGAAAATTATCACTAACCAGTCTTTAAAAACATGTCGCCTTACCATTTAAAAATTCAAACGTGAGAGGCTTCATAATTCACAATCGAACCCAAATTAGTCTTAATTTCAGGCAGGCAAGAGAATACTGATTTCTTCCCTTTTCCGTTTTCGAGTCCAATTGAAATTAGCATCAAACTAATGATTAATATCTTTGTTCTTCTTTAAAAATTTACTGTATGGCTTCTATCTCCTGAGTAGATTACTGTTTAAGTTGCCTAGTCTCTATGCCCAATCCCTATTAAAAATAAATACTTGTCAATAACAATTCCTTTTAAAATTTTTAGTAATAACAATAAATTTATTAATTTATTTGCTTACCGTTCTCCACGGGATCTTTCTTCTCAGTTACATTCCTCCTGTTATTCCTTTACGTACTGGGCACCAGACAATCTGATCTTGTTGAGATGTCTAGAATCTAAACTTTTTACAAACTAACCTTTTCAATCATGCCTTAGTATCCATTCAGTTGGTTCCTCATTTCCTTATATTTCTCACTCCTCAAGTTTGGAAGCCCAAACTTAAAAGGAAGAAATCAACACAAAGGCATTTTCAAACAGGAAATGCATCGATACCCATACTTCCTTTATGTTCCCATTTCCTTTATTCTTCGCCCAATGTCCTTCAACAGGCAATTTGCTCAGTAGTTGTTGCCTGGCCTTTACGCATTTTCTTTGGGAACCCCATTTGTTCAAAAGGTTTTTTTTCTCTTTCTCTCTCCATTATCACTTAGGCAAGGTTGCAGTCCACCCACTTGACACATTATAATACCTTTGTACTGATACCTTTTTACTTTTCATAAATAAACTATAAGTAACCTGTTTTAATTTTACCCTTTTCATAATAATTGCAATAAGGAAAAATATAAGTTTAAAAATAAACTAGAAAGAACATATATATATAAATAAAATTATCAAACATGTAAATGGAAGAAAAAAGTTAACAGTTAAAATTTGGGAATGAGGCGTTATGGACCAGCACAGAGAGGAACGAAAGGTTGTCAGTATAAATTAAGAAGGAAGAAAGTCAGGTAAAGTACCAAGTGAGCAATAGATTAAAGGGGGTTATTAGAATCCCGTATTAAGGTAGAAAGTAAAGTAGAATAAAGTAGTAGTGTGAAAATGGTTACTAAAAATTTAAGACAATGCTGATCGAAGGTATTTTATCTATTTTTAGGGGATGAGTTCGGGACGTAATACTAGAAGTGAGAAGTATTCGATGTCACAGGAAAAATCAATGTTTACAAATCAGTGAGAAGTATTCACTGCCACAGGAAAAATCAATGTTTGCAAATCAGTGAGAAGTATTCTCTACCACAGGAAAAATCACTGTTCGTGGGAAACAGTATTTAAGAAACAGGATTCAAATCGAGGATTTTGTGTTAAACATGAAATCAATCGGATATGTGCCATATTGCTGACAAGGTGTCAGGTCAACAGGGTTGAAGTTGAGCACAGGTCTTTTCGGGGGAATCATTTAAAACAGAGGAACAGTAAACATTTGCGAAAGGAGTTTGAATTAAGGAATAAGTATTTATAAGGTTATGTTGGTTTATTGCCTAAAGTAGGAATCAAGGTAAATTAGTTAAGCTTTTTAAAATTACTTGTTTATTTTAAAAGATTGGAAAACACAGGAATGATGAATATTTTAAATGTTGTTATTTATTTTAAAAAGACTGAAAACACAGGAATGATGAATATTTTAAATATGTTGTGTATTTTAGAAATAGTTATATGAGGAACTGGGATTATGGAATTTATTGTTCGGAAATTGTCTTTAAATATATAGTCGAAAAATGAGTTTGTCTTAAACTTTCACCTTCCTCCTTGCTGAAAATTATTATTGCAAAAAGGGTAAAATTAAAACAGGTTACTTATAGTTTATTTATGAAAAGTAAAAAGGTATCAGTACAAAGGTATTATAATATGTATTTTTCATTTCAGTGGTGGCTCCGTAGAGTGTTTGGAACGAAACCCTTGGGAAATTGTGATAAGGCTCGAAAAAGGAAAGATAGTAACAGTCGAATTTCAGAGGGAGAGGTGAAAAGGCATGCCAAAGGAATCGCAAAAGAAGGAAAAGGTTGAAAGGTAAGTATGTATGGAGAAAGGTTATTATTATTATTATTATTATTATTATTATTATTATTATTATTATTATTATTATTATTATTATTATTATTATTATTATTATTATTATTATTATTATTATTATTATTATTATTATTATTATTATTATTATTATTATTATTATTATTATTATTATTATTATTATTATCATTATTATTATTACGTTTCACCGTTATGTTTATTAGTGTAATTGGAGGTATGACTGGATGATCGCGAAAGTAAATAGGATATTTGTTGTTAGTATATTTGTTGTTAGGAATGTATGCGTTTATCTAGTAATACCGATTTAGGTATTATTATTATTATTATTATTATTATTATTATTATTATTATTATTATTATTATTATTATTATTATTATTATTATTATTATTATTATTATTATTATTATTATTATTATTATTATTATTATTATTATTTATTATTTTTATTATAGGGTCGATGGTAAAATAGCATCTAACAGAAATTAGTTATTGATAGTTTAGTCAGTTGTTTTATTAATGTTGTTTTCCCTTGAGTTTTTTCTTTTTAAGTTTGTAAGGTTACAAACTTGAGAGGGGGAGAAGTGTTACGAAATGAACCAACTATGAAAGAAAAGTTTAACTTAGATTAAAAATTTGGGAATGAGGCATTATTATTGGAACCAGCACACAGAAAGGAACGAAAGGTTATTATCAGTATAAATTAAGAAAGGAAGAAGTCAGGTAAAGATTACCAAGTGAGGAATAGATTAAAGGAGTAATTAGAATCCCGTATTAAACGGTAAGTAAAAGTGCAAGTTAAAGTTAAAAGTAATGTGTTTACTTTTTTATTTTGTTAAAAATTTAAGACAGTTTTGATCGAAGGCATTTTATGTATTTTTAGGGGATGAGTTCGGGACGTAATACTAGAAGTGAGAAGTATTCGATGTCACAGGAAAAATCAATGTTTACAAATCAGTGAGAAGTATTCACTGCCACAGGAAAAATCAATGTTTGCAAATCAGTGAGAAGTATTCTCTACCACAGGAAAAATCACTGTTCACGGGAAACAGTATTTAAGAAACAGGATTCAAATCGGGGATTTTGTGTTCAACAGGAAACCAATCGGATATGTGCCATATTGCTGACAAGGTGTCAGGTCAACAAGGTTGAAGTTGAGCACAGGTCTTTTCGGGGGAATCATTTAAAACAGAGGAACAGTAAACATTTGCGAAAGGAGTTTGAATTACGGGATAAGTATTTATAAGGTTATGTTGGTTTATTGCCTAAAGTAGGAATCAAGGTAAAATATTTAAGCTTTTAAAATTACTTGTTTATTTTAAAAGATTGTGAGTCACAGGAACAGTGAATATTTTTATTATGTTGTTGTTTATTTTAGAAATGGTTAGATGTCTCAGGAATTGCGTTTCTTTTATCACGTTGCATTATTTTAGGTTGTAGTGAACAGGTTTTAAGGATTATGGAATTTAAATGTTTGAAAATTGTCTTTTAAATATATAGTCGAAAATGAGTTTGTCTTAAACTTTCACCTTCCTCCTTGCTGAAAATTATTAAAAAGGGTAAAATTAAAACAGGTTACTTATAGTTTATTTATGAAAAGTAAAAAGGCATAATAACATGTATTTTAATTTCAATATATATATATATATATATATATATATATATATATATATATATATATATATATATATATATATATATATTTATATAATATATATATATATATATATATATATATATATATATATATATATATATATATATATATATATATATATATATATATATATATATATATATATATAAATATATATATATATATATATATATATATATATATATATATATATATATATATATTTATACATATTAGGGTAGGTCGATTTTACCTTTTTTTTATATGATTTCGGTGCGTATAGTTGCGGTAGTTGTAACTACCTTAGAAATGAAGTACCACCAATTCTTAGGCCTTTTCCATGAAACAGTGCTTGCGGATTTGGGATTAAATGTACCACTATGCTGACGCGCATTTTGTGAGCCGGTTGTCGCGAATCAAGCAACCTTACACAGCGTTATATCATATATTATATATTATATTATGTTATATATTATATATAATATATTATATATATTATATTATATTATATATATATATATATATATATATATATAAAATATATATATATATATATATATATATATATATATATATATATATATATATATATATATATATATATATATATATATATATATATATATATATTATCCTAATACATACTCATAAATATATATATATATATATATATATATATATATATATATATATATATATATATATATATATATATATATATATATATATATTTATATATATTATATATAATTTTATACATATATTCATATATTTGTTTTAATTTCAGCTATATTAGATAAATATAGTGGGACCCCAAGTGAATTATTAATGTGTGAACCTAGTACGTATAGACAAATCATTAAGTATTATTATCATTTTATGTATTCAAATCCTGGTTCTGACTTTATAAGTAAAATTTACCAAATTTGCAATGACGTAAAATCTATATGGAGAAATGTAAATCCAAGGCTTCCTCTTCTGACAGACAAGTCTCTCTTTCAAAAAGTTAAAGATCTTTTAACTTTAGTGAAGGACATTAACCGCAAACATGGGAAAGTCACTGCAAAAAGAATCTCGATTCAAAATTAGATAGACTTTTTGATATCTCTGCGTGCACTTGTCCTTCGGACGTTAAGCCCTGCTATGATAGGATGGTGAACTGCAAGATTGAAAATTGTGAACAGTCCCATATTATATGCGTTTGCTCTAATGATGCAAAAGTTCTAATAGAAGACAGAGCATATCTACGTGATCAAAGATGGAAAACTGGACCGAAAGGAGCATACCAACTTTCATCAATAGATCGAAGTGCTATAAAACGAGATAAGAGGCTTAGATTTGATGCTGTTTTATCGGGTGTGAAACAGGTCGAGTCAGGGGAAATGCATTCAGTAGCTTCAGAGCCATCACAGGAAACTAGCTCTTCTTCTTCTTCTTCTTCTACTGTCGAGGTATTTATCGTTGTTCCTATTTATCTTATAGTCTTTTTATTTTATATTAGCAATTGTTTACACAAATGTTTCTTTCTTTCAGGAAGAGATCGCCTGGCAGCCAAGCAAAATTCCTTCAACAGAATATAACACACTGCAACTACCCAGATACGCTATGGAACTCGTCAGAGGTGAATGTTCGTCTAATCTTGGTGCAGCTCTTGCTAATGCATTAATTCATGATATAAAATCTTTACTGAGGCCAGAAATTGACTTTCAACAAATAATGTTCGACAAATGCAAAATAGACAGAGCAAAAGCAAAGGTGAAGGTCGTATGTGAAGATGATGCATCACATAAAAGCACTCACTGAACTTGTACAGGTGTTGATGGAAAGATTGACAAGAACACTTTAACATATAAGGAAATACAGTTACCTAATAGGGAAGTAGGTGTGAGAAAATGTGTTCAGGCAGAACTGACATTCACTAGTGAAGATGGACAAACCCAGGGTACCTATCTTACACATCGAACTGTCCCTACATCTACATCTGGTACCACTGGCAAACTGCTTGCTGAAGAAGTTTTTAGCGTTATTCAGGAGTTTAATAGCATTGATAGTATTCAGGGTATCCTTCTGGATAATACTGCTGTCAATACAGGTCCAATCAATGGCTTAGGTGTACAACTTGAAGTATTAATGGGACGAAAACTGCATACCCAAGGTTGTACGCTACATCAAAATGAACTTCCATTACGGGCTCTTTTCAAAAAGCTTGATAATGTAACAACTGGACCCAATACCTTCGGTGGACCACTTGGGCAAAGATGTACTGGGAATATTCACGAAGAACCAGTATTAAGGTTTAAATCTATAGAAACCCCAATCATTGACAGATTTCTTGAAGATGGAGTGCTTAAAGATCTTAGTGTCCATCAGAGACTTCTGTTTGATTACTGTAAAGGTATTGGATCTGGAAACATAGAAAATAGATGGGGTACCCATAAAATTGGTCCACTCAACCATGCACGATGGCTAACTCTTGCCATAAGACTACTTTGTTTATATACTCGGGATAGTTCTCCAATCGAAAGTCTGACTAAATTATTACATTATATTGTTAATGTTTATGCACCAGCATGGTTTGAAATTAAGGCATCATCGAAATTTCATGATGCTCCTCGTATTCTTTTCAATTCAATTACAAGGCTTAATCTTCTCCCATTTAATGATGTGAAACGCATTGTACAGAAAAACATTCAAGGCAACGCCTATTGTCTACTTCCTGAAAATTTTCTTTATGCAATGGTTAAAGATGAAGACCATGAAATCAGAAGTCTAGGATTAGAAGCTATACTCTCTTGTAGGAACATGTATAACTGAAATCTTTGCTTTACGTAACTAGTTTTCATAAAATGTAATAGAGTCCTAAATGTACAAATTCATTATAAAATATGTACCCTACATAACCGAATGCCTCATTTGTGTTTATTGTTTTTATTTCTTTGCAGAAAGACATGTGATCGGAAGCGTGAGAAAACAATTCTAAAGGTAAATTGGAATACTGGTGTTGCAGAACCGCCAAGT
>JABUQX010103358.1:22500-27924 GCA_015478945.1 Trachelipus rathkii
AAATTTAAAAATAAAAAGAAATTGGGAAAATTTGAAATAAAAAGGGTAATTAGAAAATTTTAGATTAAAAAATCTTAAAAAATTTAAAATTTTGGAGAAAAATTAAAATTGAAAAAGTAAGTAAAAACGTAAAAATTGAAATGGTAAATTTCTCCATGTTAAACATCTTAATAGCAAAAAACTTTATCACAGTAAGTATTAAAATTTGTGATAAAAAAAAAAATATAGGTCGTCAGTGAAAAATTTAATTCCCTAAAATTTGTAATGGAAAAATTTAAGTTCTCTATAAAATATCTTCGCATAAAAAATAAATTGAATTCCTATTAAAAAAAATTGAGAAATCGAAAAATCTTAAATCACGTGCAAAAATTATTTCTCATAATCAATTGTCAATAAAAATTTATTAATCAACATAAATCATTTGTGTTGACATATTATTAACTTTGTTGAAAGTAATTGTCAGACAATAAAATTGATCTGTCAATGTATAATATAAATACATACATGCAAAATATAATTGATCTGTCAATGTATTATATGTAAAATATAAATACATCAAACAAGAATATAAATTTATAATATAAATTTGCACTGAGACTCAAAAATGTGGAAAATTGGAATTTGAAATTTTCGATCGTTTTTACCTCTAGTAGGAAAAACTAATATTTGTAATTTCTAAATTATATATTTTATGGTTTTAACCTATTAGTTAATGATCTAAATATATATATATATATATATATATATATATATATATATATATATATACTATATATATTATATATATATATATATAATATATATATATATATATATATATATATATATATATATATATATATATATATACTATATATATATATATATATATATTAATATAATATATATATATATATATATATATATATATATATATAAATATATATATATATATATATATATATATATATATATAACTATATAAAATATTGCCTTGAAATAATAAAATTAATTGATCAAAGTTGTACGAGTTTCCCTAAAAAAAAATGGGAAAAATTTAACTGTGTCATCATAGAAAGGGGTGGTAAACTAACCGCCAAACTGAACGCTGCCAGATTTATCGTTAAATCTAACACCCTAATCCGTTAATTTTGCGCATTTTTGGTACTTTTTTACTAATTTTTACCCTTTTTTTAAGAAATTTTGTATACTTGCATGTAATTCTAACCAGATTTGACGCTAAACCTGGCAACCTAATCCGTTAAATTTGACCTTTTTAGCATCTTTGGCACTTTTTAACATTTTTAGCTACTTTTTTTTAACGTTTTATCCATAATTCAGGTCAAAGCCCAACTCTGGAGGATTTTGGGAATTTTCCCCATTGGCAGCCCTGCACGTCGAAGGCAAAGACTTGAAAACCACTTTCGGGGATTTTGGAAATTTCAGTCATGTCGGCAGTTGACTTGGAAATTCCCATCATTTCATTAGATTTTGACGTTTGATACGTCAAACCTAGGGTTTTTAAGGTCGGTGAGACCGAATTTAAGGTCTGGAAGACCTTTTTTGGAGGTTTGGATCATCAAAGGGGGGGGCGCAGCCCTCCAGAGGGGGCTTTTTGGTTCCTAGAAGGTTTTAAATGATCGGTAGATCATTTTCGATGGTACCAATTGATTTATCGTGATCGATTACCCCTATATCGACGTTTAAATCGTCTTTCTACGTGCTCTGGTTGGCTTTTAACAATGAAAAATATAATCGAAAGAAAATAATTACTATAATTAACATTCGATTAATCGTTGTAGTAAGTGTACAGTTTCAGCGATAGCACCCTCTTCGATATGAAGCAATAGAGGTATCGGTCTGAAACTTGGAATATAATCTATGTTGGATTAGAGCATGAACAGGTAAATTTCAGTTTCTAGGATGTATATAGGGGGTACCTCCCCCCGAGAGCGAATTGGAAATGTAACGCTACGCCCTTGTTGCTGCTTCCTTTTCCGAGTAAAGATTAGGCTTAACGATTTCCAATCGAACAGTTGGATCACAGGCGAGTTTACTACAGTCACCCCTAAGTGGGTGCTGCCCCCTTAGAGCCAAGGTCAAATTCGACCTGTAAACCATGTTAGGCTTAACGTATCGGGCTAAAATTAGGATGTGAGCTATATGATGACGTAATCTCGTCGGAGACGAGATTACGATTTTCTGCGTCCCCCCCCGTAAGGGAAGACGCAGCCCCCCTAAAAAATTAAATTGATCGTAGAAGACTGAAACTTGGAAGCTGGGTAGAGGAGTCGGAGACGGAGTTGGAGTTAGATTCGGATTCGGAGTCCAGGGACCCCCTTCCAGGGGGTACCTTCCTGAAAAAAAGAAGAAATGCATGGAATGCAAAACAGAGGAAGAAGAAGAAATGAAGAAAAAGAAGAAAGGAGGAGGAAAGGAGGAAAAGAAGAATGAGGAAGGAGGAAGAGGAGTCTGAGAAGGATTCGGTGTCAAAGGAGTCTGAGTCAGTATCGACACCGGTGCTGGAGCCGGTGCGGTGCCTAGTTAATAAACATTCGTATAACAACAATGTTGGTGTCTTTATATATGTTATTGGGTCTGTAGATTTCGAAAATAATGGTTTCAGAACCATCAAGAAAAAAAAATAAAAAATAAAAAAATAAATAAATAAATAAAATTTCTTATTCTTTTTATGTTTATAACTTACAAATTTACGTTTTTTTACATACCTAAGCAGTAAATCAGTAAATCATGCCACCCAACCTACCCTCCTGTCCAATCATGGTATATTGATCTATTGATCTATTGATTATTGATCTATTGATTTCAAGTCCAAATTTTTTACTAAAATGTCATGTTTTACATACCCTAAAGCAGTAAAGCAGTAAATCAAATCACCATCCAACCACCCTCCTGTCCAGTCGTGATCTATTGATCTATTGATCTATTGATCTTTTGATCTATTGATCTATTGATTTAAGTCAAATTTTTACTAAAATTGTCATGTTTTTACATAACCTTAAGCAGTAAAGCAGTAAAACAAAATCATATCCCACCACCATCCTGTCCAGTCGTGATCTATTGATCTATTATCTATTGATTTAAGTCAATTTTTACTAAAATTGCAAACGTTTTTACATCCCCTTAATCAGTAAATCAGTAAATCAAACCACCATCCCACCACCCTCCTGCCCAGTTGTGATCTATTGATCTATTGATCTATTGATCTATTGATCTATTGATTCAGTCAAATTTTTACTAAATTGTTATGTTTTACATACCTAAAGCAGTAAATCAGTAACCAATCAAACACATCCAAAGATCAAACATTTTGTTCACCAAATCTATGATCTTGTGATTTATTGATTCGGGTCCACATTTCGAGTATCATTTTTGGATAAACATAACATAAACAAATTCTTTATACACTAATCAGCGAATATATGCTAACCCTGAGAGGGGGAATCATCCCGAAGGGGTGTAAGCGGGTTTTACCCCAATGAAGGAGAGGTAAGGTCTCAGCCCTTCGGGCTGAGGCCCAAAATCCGCTTACACCCCTTCGGGATGATTCCCCCTCTCAGGGTTCACACCCTTTCAAGGGCGCATCCCCTTGGGTTTTCTTTCGGGAGTGATGTATTGGCTTTAGATACTCTTTGGTTAATGAAACTGTTATTTCGTTAGTTTGTAAGGTTATGTTAAAATATTATACTAATGACCGGTGTGAGATTACACCTGGATTTTTAGAGAAATGATAGTTTTGTAAGAATATTACTGTGTTAACTGACGATGATGTGTTAGAAACTGAGCCTAGTTAAATTTTTGTTGAGTAATGTTAGGTTTGCCAGAGAATTTTGCTAACGTTTACGTTTATTCATAGTTCAAATGATGTTATATTTAGACGAATGCACTTTGATGAAGATAGTGTCAATTCAATAGTTCAAGATGCTGGTAACTTTGATAGATTGGTCACTTTGTTAAGGGATTTTTGTTAGATAATACGTCTTACCTGTTGCTGTCGCGGGAAATTGGGAAGCATATTCGAGGATTGTAATGACCTGTTTAGTTACTTACTTTTGATAAGTAGGGAATTTTCAGGATGGTAGTGGATTATTAATACGCGATGTATGTTAGGTTTGCATTTGTACTTATATTCTTAGTTTCAGGTTATACATAATGTTAGCTTTATTGATGCTAAAACTTTGTTGCGTAAGCACATATATTCGTAGGTCAGTATAAAAGAATTATTTTTTTGTTTTATTTATCCAAAATGCTACTCGAAATTAATGACTGGATCAATAGTCAAAGTGGGATGGGTGGGTAGGGTCTGCAGGAATGGATGGTTTGATTACTGAATTTACTGATTTACTGCTTTAAAATCAGTAAACTATACATTTTAATATGAGATATTTTATTCAAAGACTTATTTTTAATGTTATGTCAGGATAAAATTTGTTATTTTTATGTTTTGTTTGGTTATAAAGAACTTTGTTATGTTTGCAATTATCCGTTGGTGATTATGATATTTAGACGAGGATAATGATAAATTTTTGTTAAATATTACGAAGTTTATGTTGATGTAAAAATTTGATACGTCAGCCTTTATATTCGTTGTCTGTATGATCATTAGACAGGTTTATGCTCAACTTTTGTTAAATTATGATGCTAATGTAAAATTAACATTGATATGTTAGAGATATGCTTTAAAAAAAAGAGGGAATAGGTTACGTTTTGTAACGAAGTGTTAGGTACTTTACTGTTGTAAGTGTGAAAGTTTGTTAATGTTAGTAGTTATTCGTACGTATGTGTTGTTAGGTTTGTCGTTTGTACATTAATATTCTTAGTTCAGGTCATGTTATGTTAGCTTTTAATTAATGTAAAACTTTGCTACGTTAGCATATAATCGTTTCATATATTATAAAAAACTTATTTTTGTGTTATGTTTAACCGAAATGATACTCGGATATGACATGAAATCAATAGATCAATAGATCGAAGGCATGGTGGGAGGGGTGGGAAGGGGTGATGATTTGATTTACTTGATTTACTGATTTTATTGCTTTAAATTCCGGTAAACTATTACAATTAACTATGATATTTTATTCAAAGACTATTTTTTAATGTTATGTTTGGATAAAATTTTGTTATGTTTAGAGTATTCGTAGGTTTGTATGATAATTAACAAGGTTATGATAAATTTTTGTTAAATATTACTGTGTTTTTGTGAATAACGTTAATATGTTAGAGATATGCTTGGAAAAATGAATAGGTTAACGTTTTGTATACAATGCTAGTTACTTTACTGGTGTTAAGGGGGAACTTTGTTAATGTTAACTGTTTATTAGTGGGTAAGTTGTTTTAAGTTTGTCGTTGTCCATTTTATTCTTAGACCTGATGATGTTATTTAGCTTTATTAATGTGAAAACATTGTTATGTTAGCATACTTTT
>JABUQX010103359.1:10000-12500 GCA_015478945.1 Trachelipus rathkii
AGAGAGAGAGAGAGAGAGAGAGAGAGAGAGAGAGAGAGAGAGAGAGAGAGAGAGAGAGAGAGAGAGAGAGAGAAGAGAGAGAGAGAGAGAGAGAGAGAGAGAGAGAGAGAGAGAGAGAGAGAGAGAGAGAATATCTTGGAAGGTATTAAAATGTTAGACTTAAATTAGTTGGAAGGAGATGGTAAAGTAGGAATAGCTCCGAAATCCTGCAAAGTGAAAGAGAAGCAAAGGTATAAGCGATGAGTCAAGCTTTTTCCATGTGGGAATAGATTTTTATTTAATGATCCAGGGATGAAATATAAATAGCTTAATTTTTTGAAGTAATTCATTAAGGTTGCGTCCCACAGGCGAATAGCACGAGTAAGAGTACAGCTAACCCAGGGTTTGTGAACTATAGCTTTAGGATATGATAAAGAAATGTAGGCCTTCATCTAGAGAAAATCCTGTAAAGTGATATTAGAAGCAAAGGTATAGGTGAAGAGTCCAGCTTTATAAGAAGATATATAGGTGAAGAGTCCAGCTTTATAAGAAGATATATAGGTGAAGAGTCCAGCTTTATAAGAAGATATATAGGTGAAGAGTCCAGCTTTATAAGAAGATAAAATATCATTGGTGCAGTCGGAAGAAATGAGTGGACGGAAAAAAAGAATTGAAACTCAAATTGACATTTTATGCAAAATGACACAAATAGCTTGAGGAAGAAGAATCAAATACTTTATTATATTTTCCATGGGGAATAGATTTTTTTCTTTAGCATGATCCCGGGATGAAATACATATAAATAGCTTAATTTTCTGAAGCTATTCATTAAGGCAGCATCCCAGAGGCGAATAAGACGAGTGAAAGTACAGTTAACCCAGGGTTTGTGAATTATAGCTTAAGAAATGATAAAGGAATATAGGCTTTCAACCAGAGCAAATCAGCTTGGTTACCCTTTTGCACATTCAGAGGGATCCCTACCACCAAAGCAAATTATTCCAAAGGACATCAAAAATTATGACCCTAAGTTCGACCAGTAACAAAAACACTTCCTCACCGAAGGATAGGACCATTCTTGAGGAGGAATTGAGGTTATAGAGCAATATATATATATATATATATATATATATATATATATATATATATATATATATATATATATATATATATATATATATATATATATATATATATATATAAATCTATTTTATATATATTACATTGCTATATATATATATATATATAGCATATAGCAAAGATTCAAGTTGTTATTATATATATATATATATGTATGTATATATATATATATATATATATAAGAAAGAGAGTATATATATATATATATATATATATATATATATACAGATAACTACCATTCGCAGGCAGAGCTCTTTTCAAGTGTGGGGTGCAGGAGAACAATAAAAACAATAACAATGGGAAAACCCACCCAATCACGAGCCTAGCACAAATCTCTGAGGTGACCGCAAACGGAGAACTTGAAGAGATGAAGATTAAACACAGCAGGAAAAAAAGATGAAGACAGAGAGTTCCACAGGAGAGAGGTGGCTGGAAAGAAGGATGCACTACATAGAACAAGCCTAGAGTTCCCATATTCACACAGAATTCATGAGAAAGCAGGGCATTCCTTGTGCTACGATGGCGACGCAATGAGTGGCGAAATGCGTGAGGACAACTCCCTTGAGCACTTCCGTTGTAATACCTATAGTAAAGAGATAGAGCACCAACGTCACGTCGCAGCGATAGAGGGTCAAGAGAGATAGAAAATAGGGGTAGTTTATTAATCTTTTAGTCTTTGACTCAACCCTATCCAAAAGAAGAGCGGAACCGGAGCTTTCCCATATGTGGGAGAAGTACTTCATATAAGAGCGAAAAAGACCCTTACATAATTGGAGTAACTGTTTGGAAGGAAAAAATTCCCGTAATCTGAACAGAATTCCTAGCTTCTTTGAGGCCAGCTTAGCAACCCTTGTGATGTGTGGTTTCCAAGATAACTTATTTTTTATGTTCAGACCAAGAATGTTACAGGAAAGTTGGGAGGTGTTTATGAGAGATAGATGTGAAGAAGTTGAGTTTTCAAAGAGTTTAACTTCCCAAGGGTGCTATGACCTCACCGGGAAATCCTATCTAGATTGGGCTGAATAGAATAGGAAAGCTGAAGTCGAGAAATGACTCTAGAAGCGAAAGAAGGAGCAGATTTGAAATGAGTTGAAGAATGGAGAGTTGAGTCATCGGCATAAGAATGAATAGAGTTAGATGAGCAGCTGAGAAGATTGCTAATGAAAAAAAAGAATAAAGTTGGAGATAAAACAGAACCTTGCGGAACATCACAGTTAACAGGAAAGGAAGAACAGGTCACTTCATCAACATGTGCTGATATGGAACGATCTGAGAGAAAACTAGACAAAAAAGTGAGCAAAGAAAAGGAGGAAACCTAAAGGAAGGAAACTTAGAGAACAGTGACGCATACCATACTCAGTCAAAGACTTTGAATATGTCAAAC
>JABUQX010103359.1:17500-20000 GCA_015478945.1 Trachelipus rathkii
CACGAATGCACAAAAAATGCAGATACGCTCGTTGGGGGACGGAGGGGACACGATAAAGACCCTTCTGCATTGGTTCTCACCGCTATATATATATATATATATATATATATATATATATATATATATATATATATATATATATAGAGGCAGATATATAGTATATATATATATATATATATATATATATATATATATATATAAAGTATATATATACAAATATATACATATGTATATATATAATCAAATAATAAATAAAATGAAAAAATTTTTATTTATTTTTTATCTCATCTGGTCAGTCATCTCCGCATCAATAGATGACTGGATGCCTGCGCCTGATTTAGAGTATATATATATATTTATATATATATATATATATATATATATATATATATATATATATATATATATATATATATATATATATATATATATATATATATATATATATTCCCTTAAAAACTTATTAGTTTAATTTTTTTTTAGCAAAACTAATGTCTACTCCCAGAGGAGTAGACCGTCTGATGGCAGGAGTCGGGGCCCTCAGCCTCCAGGGAACCATTGCAGTAGTATCATTCTCCTTCCCTCCGGGAGTAGGCCCCGGAAACCCCAATTTGGTATTTGGGTGTCGTGGGGTTCCTCCGCCCCCGCCCTCCGCTACGGGAAAACGTCCTATCTGTTTCCTGTCGGCTCGAACCCCTAATGTCAGATATAAGGAAAGAGAGTATATATATGTTATATATGATATATATATATATATATATATATATATATATATATATATATATATATATATATGGCGTATATATATATATATATCACGGCCCATTAGGGGGCTCGAGCCGGTAACACAGGGGGGAAAGTTTTCCATACCCCGTAGGAGGGGCGGAGGAAACCCCCGCGACACAAATACCAAAGAGCGGTGGTTCCGAAGACCCTCCCCGGGGAAAATAGTCCTACCCTGTTGTTCCCCGGAAAGCCGAGAGACCCCGACTCCTGCCATCGGGGCGGTCTACCCTTGGGGTACACATTAGTTTAAAATTTTTTTAAACTAATGGGTACCCCAAGGGTATATATATATATATATATATATATATATATATATATATATATATATATATATATATATATATTATATATATACACAAATGAGCTAAGTTATATATATATATATATATATATATATATATATATATATATATATTGATATTTATGTTACATATCACATATTATTATTATTATATATATATATACATATATATACATACATGTTATTATATATTATATACATATTGGTTATTATTATTATATTATTATTAGAGTTATGTTATATGCATGTATATATATATTATACATATACATATATATGTATTATTATTAAGATATATTATTATATATGTATATACATATATATATATATATATATATTATTATTATTACATAGTATATTATTAGTTATATTATATTATATATATTATATACATGTTATTATTATTATTGTATATGTATATATATATGTTATATATATATATATATATATATATTATATATATATATACATATATATATATATATATATATATATTATTATTACATATTATTATATATTATTATTATTATTGTTTAATTTATTTCCATGAATTAACACAGATACATACAGGCTTCCATATATATATATATATATATATATATATATATATATATATATTGCCCTTACGTTAAAATATTATATATATATATATATATATATATATATATATATATATATATATATATATATATATATATATATATATAAATATATATATTTTTTCATATTTTATATATATAGAAAGAAAGAGAAAAAGAGTTAGGTATATATATATATATATATATATATATATATATATATATATATATATATATATATATATATATATATATATATATAGAAATATATTTATAATAAATAATACGTCACAGTTACGAGCCTCGGAGACAATGACGTGTGAGTCTGACGTCACGCGGACATTGGAGATATATTTCTAGCTAACGGGTTACGGTAAGATATCTATAATAATGCCATATATATATATATATATATATATATATATATATATATATATATATATATATATATATATATATATATATATATATATATATATATAATAAAATATAAATAAAAACACAGATAAATACTATATATATATATATATATATATATATATATATATATATATATATATATATATATATATATATATATATATATATATATATATATATATTAACCATCTGGTCACTGCAGCAAAGAGTCTTCCCTCATTTGATTGTAGGCTTTCCCAAATATTAAACTGATATCTTATCAGTTTTCCTTCCTTTGATCAATTTAAAATTAGTCTGACTTGCAACTGATTATTATTTAGTTTCCATTACTAAATTTAGTAACTTGATAACAAAGTTAGGAAAATGTCCAATTATTATAATGGTTTAATCAATTTCTCTATCTATCTATCTATCT
>JABUQX010103359.1:25000-30000 GCA_015478945.1 Trachelipus rathkii
ATATATATATATATATATATATATATATATATATATATATATATATATATATTTATATTTATATATATATATATATATATATATATATATATATATATATATTTATATATATATATATATATATATATATATATATATATAGTTATATATATATATATATATATATATTATCTATTTTTTAAATTATATATATAAATATATATATATATATATATATATATATATATATATATATATATATATATATATATATATATATATATATATATATATATATATATATATATATATATATATATATATATATATATATATATATATATATATATATATACAATGTTTATATATATATATACAGTGTTTAGTAGAGTTGGCCGAACACCGGAGTTTTGAACACCGCACCTCACCAGAGTAAGCACACCACGCACCGCATCGCACCGCACCGCACCGAACCTGAGGTCATTTTTGTCTCACCGCATAGCACCATACCTCTATATTTCAACGCGCACCGCATCATCCACCGCACTGCACCACACATATTTTTAAAATCACACCGCACCAGAACTCTGGAATTGTGTGCCGCACCGCACCGCATCGCACCGCACCTGGTGCGTCGACCAACCGTAGTTCAGTGGATTAAGGCGAGTCTTTTCTCTTTGAAAGATCGTAAATATTCCTCTCACGAGAGCGCGAGTTCGAATCTCGATCTGGCCACCTGAACGGACACAAAAAAAATGGCCGACGGTAGGAGATTTCTCTGTAATATTTAATTGCAATTTACGGCATAGTGTATTACACTAAGCTCAATATCCACATATCACCAAAACCATAGCGAACACATACACCAAACAATTTATTTTACCATTCAAATTCACACTCTTTATTATGCTTCTAGCAAAAGAAGGTCCGCTCATTTTGGATGTGAAACCACGGCCACGGTGGCTAGAATTTCCAAATTAGTTGAGCCATAACAGGGCTTGCTATCAAGCCTATATAATCTTTGCATTATAATCCACTTGGTTAGACAATATATGTAACACAATTTCCCTGACCAAGGACCCTACTGCGGTAGGTAATGAACCCCCCAAATTCATAGGATAGATGTTCGGTGGCAATGAACTAACTCACCGTATATATATATATATATATATAGCATATATATATATATATATGTATATAGATACTAAGTTGCTATGTTACGCTGGTTATGCTACTGGCTGGTTACGGCTAAGGCTGGCTGCTGCTGGTTATTGTTAAGGAGCAGTTGTTGCTGCTGCTACTACAAACATACATACATAGCAGCGCGGTCGAGTATATATATATGTTGTTGCTACATAGGTTAGCAGCAAAGATACATACTGGCTGGTTACTACATACATACATTAGGTTATATATACATATATATATATATATATATATATATATATATATATATATATATATATATATATATATATATATATATATATATATATATATATAAATATATATTTATTTAGTTGTATATAAAAATATATATATATATATATATATATATATATATATATATATATATATATATATATATATATATATATATATATATATATATATATATATATATATATATAATAAATATTCCCAATATGTGTACATTTGCTAATATTATAGGAACTGAGAGAACTATGAAGATCAGAATATTATTATCTTATATGGTACGTTATTACTATTAATATTTGAACAGGTTTTGAATAATGGTTTGCAAATCTATTGGATTTTGGAGCCAATTTCTAAATGTAATACCAATTCACTAAATACGGATAAATATTCGTTGTTGTTGTTTTAATTTTATTAATATTTGCTTTTTATTTATCCATTTATTTTTTTTATTTGCTTGCCTTGTTTTATGTGTTGTTTTTGTTGTTGTTATTGTTGTTGTTGTCGTTGTTGGTTGTTGTTGTTGGTTGTTGTTGTTGTTGTTGCTGCTCATTTGCTTGAGTTGTTTTATATGCTGTTGTCGTTCAGTTAAATTGTCGATGTTGTTATTCAGTTTAGTTGAGGGAAAATTTGAGCCAAGTAATGTTGATTTTGAGATAAAGTGGATTATTATATTTATATATATATATTGGTTATTATTATTATTATTATTATACATACATATATTATTATTAATATATATATAGCAGGTTATTATTATTATTATTATTATATATTATTATATGCATATTATTATATATTATTATTATTATTATTATTATATTAGTATAAATTTATATATTTAAATAAATTATTCTCTTTAAGATATATATACAATTATATATATATATATATATATATATATATATATATTTATTATTATTATTATTATATATATTATATATATATATATATATATATTATTATTATATATATATATATATATTTATATATATATATTATATTATTATATATATATATATAGTATAGTTAGTATATATATATATATATATATATAAATATATATATATATATATATATATATATATATATTCCTCCAGTCTCTTCAGTCACAGCTCTCTTTATAGTTTTCTAATATTTTTCCTTAAAGGAAAGAAACTATAAATATCTTGATTCCCCTAATGGGCCTAAAACTATATCAGATAGGCAATAATTTGTTTCTGCCACAATACTATAATTTCTGACCTTTTACTTTCGATATCTTTCCTTCTCTCTGTTAACCCTCTTAATAATCTTTCTGTTTTTTTATGGCTGTTTCTGCAGTCGGCTAAAGTTCACACTTTAAATCTATCAGTGGTGATATTCCTCAAAGTTCTGTTCTATATATTTCAGTTTTTTTTTCTAGTTTACATTAATTTCTTTCCATCACTTCATCACCTGTTCAATATTATTCCTATGATTCAACCCCGCTCCACAAAGATGTAAATAGCTGGTTGGTACGGTGAACAACAGTTTTAATTTATCAATTCATCACATGTTCGCTATTATGCCCGTAACTCACCCTCAAACCAAAGATTTAAATAGCTGAAATTGGTATGGTGAGCAACAGTTTTAATTTATTAATTCATCACACGTTCGCTATTATGCCTGTAACTCACCTTCCCACCACAAAGATGTCAATAGCTTAAATTAGGGTGATTACAATTTCAATCTACAGTATCACTTCATCTCCTGCTCACTATTATGCCAATGACTCAACCCCGCACCACAAAGAAGTAACTATATAGCTGAAGTTAGGATAGTTCAATAATTTCAAACTATCACTTCATCACATGTTCGCTATTATGCCGGTGACCCTCGCACCACAAATATATAAATAGCTGAAATTAGGGTGGGTCCTACAGAGCTTTGACCGTTTTTGTTTATTAACTACAAGGTTGGAAAAAATGTTTGTTTTTAGTTTCTCATAAATATATTCATAAGCTATTCGCTATCTTTTAAAAATCTATAATAAAATCTTCGAAAAACCTTATTCTATTTTTAAAATTTTAGATATTTACTTTCCTCTTAAACTGTCTTTGAAGGATTACATTGGTTCACTTAATAAATGACTTATTAGGATTTTATTTGATCTAAAAATCTTCAGAAAGGTCTTCAAACCATTCCTGCTGCCACCTTTATAAAAGGCTGCGGTTCGTGGTTCGTGGTTCGTGGTTCGTGGTTCGTAGTTCGTGGTTCGTGGTTCGTGGTTCGTGGTTCGTGGTTCGTGGTTCGTCGTTCGTCGTTTTTCATTCGTGGTTTGTCGTTTTAAGCTCGTGGTTCGTTATTCGTCGTTTTTCGTTCGTGGTTCGTGGTTCGTGGTTCGTGGTTCGTGGTTCGTGGTTCGTGGTTCGTGGTTCGTGGTTCGTGGTTCGTGGTTCGTGGTTCGTAGTTCGTGGTTCGTGGTTCGTCGTTTTTCATTCGTGGTTTGTCGTTTTAAGCTCGTGGTTCGTTATTCGTCGTTTTTCGTTCGTGGTTCGTGGTTCGTGGTTCGTGGTTCGTGGTTCGTGGTTCGTGGTTCGTGGTTCGTAGTTCGTGGTTCGTGGTTCGTCGTTTTTCATTCGCGGTTTGTCGTTTTAAGCTCGTGGTTCGTTATTCGTCGTTTTTCGTTCGTGGTTCGTGGTTCGTGGTTCGTGGTTCGTGGTTCGTGGTTCGTGGTTCGTGGTTCGTGGTTCGTAGTTCGTGGTTCGTGGTTCGTCGTTTTTCATTCGTGGTTTGTCGTTTTAAGCTCGTGGTTCGTTATTCGTCGTTTTTCGTTCGTGGTTCGTGGTTCGTGGTTCATGGTTCGTGGTTCGTGGTTCGTGGTTCGTGGTTCGTGGTTCGTGGTACGTGGTTTTTCGTTCGTCGTTCGCTCTAGTACGAAAAACGCATCACAAATCTTGGAAGCGGGAGAGCTGCGCTGGTGCAATTCTTCCTAAAACGATATATCATATGGTTTTACTAGTGTTGGCGTAGCACCGCACAAAACCCAAACCGCAACTGGAGGTCGCGCAATAGCAGAGAATCGCACCACCAGTCTATTTTTTGCATCGCACCGCACCGCACCGCACCGCAACGCACCACAACGCACCGCAGCGCACCGCACCACACCGTCCCCCAATATTAGCTTGTACCTATTAATTCATTAATTCTCATGTTCTCACAAACTCCCTCTCCAATACTCTCTTATATCATAAAGCTACCACGTCACTCTCACACTCTCCTTCTTAGAACGGAGGCTGCTCTTCTGAACTCTCCAGTCTCACACCTCTCCCTTTAAGGAGAGCTCCTATACATGACTCATCTTTTCACATAGACATTTTTCCACTTTCTACCTCTTTGACCCCAGACTTAGCTACAATGCTCATTCTTACATTTACTCAATTGGTTAAATCTGGGACACTCTTCCTCCTAATTTCCCACTTCTTTTAGAGTGCACAATTTCAAACAAAACATATCGATGAAAACAGGTCTTCCTTTGATTCGGTTCCTAATAAACACAAACGCACGTTATCATCATTTTATTAGAAATATATAGATATATATATATATATATATATATATAT
>JABUQX010103360.1:0-13892 GCA_015478945.1 Trachelipus rathkii
ATGTAAGAATCTACAAGGCTTATTAGTTTTTCTCCGGAATTATATGATAAAACCTTTATTGACTCATAACTTATTCTCTTACTACTTCCTCACTGTCCTACTCTTTAAGGTCTTTATCCCCTGATAGATGACTTTTTAGGTCCACCATTAAGTGAAGGACCTCTATCGTTTCAAAGGTATCGTGTATATGCTGTTGTTTTGATTTTTTGCCTTTATTTACTTCAATTCTATATTCAAATTAACTCAAGTAGCTGCAAAATGAGCTCAGGTGATGAGAGTACTGAGAAATGTAAGAGGGGTGAGAAATGTCCAACGTTTGATGGAAAGAAGGAGAGGTTTTTGGAGTGGAAAGGAAAAGTGAAAGATTGGTTATGGAGAAACAAGGAGGCATATAAATATTCAGGTTTACTCATTCGGAGTGCACTATGTGGAGAACCATGGGAGTTGGTAGGAGGTTTACCAAGAAAGGATATAGCAAGTAGTGACGGAGTTGACAAAATAATGAGTGTGTTAGAGAAAAAATATAGCAGTGACAAGAAAAGAGAAAAGATGGATAGTATGAACGATTTCTTCAGAATTGAAAGAAGAAATACGGAGGAGATACAGGATTTCGTGAGTAGATTTGATGTAGCGTTGGGAAGGTGTAATGCAGCTGGAATGGCGGAACTAGGGGAGGAACATAAAGGAGGTTTGCTGTTGGGGAGGAGTAAATTGTCAGAAAGTGAGGAAAAGATAATGTTAGGAGCTTTAGACGGAGATTTATCTTATACAAGCCTGTTAGTAGGAATTATGGGAAAGAGTTTTCAAAACCAAAACAAGGATAAGATATGGTATAGTGGTGAGAGGAATAAAAATATAGAGAGGAAGAATGTGTGTTATAATTGTAAAAAGGAGGGACATATGCAAAGATTCTGTCCAGAATATCGCAGAAGTGAGAAAGAATGTGAAGGGTGTGGGAAGAAAGGCCATGTGATGGAAGCTTGTTGGTTAAAAGATACAGAAGCAAAGAAAAAGGACACTTGGCCAATAACTGTAAGGAAAAGACTTTAAACAAAGAGGTGGTTTTGTTGGGTGATAGAGGGATAGAAGAAGAAGACAATTGGAATATAATAAGTGCGATAGTAGATACAGGTTGTAAGAACAGTGTAATAGGAGAATTATGACTAGGGGCGATTCTTTCGACTTTAAACAGGGAAGAATTGGAAAAAATGAGAAGATCTGAAGAGAAAATAGAAGCTACGTATGTTTTTGGGGAGAGAATATAAATGTCATAGGAAATTTTTAATCCCTATCATTCTAGGTCGAAATAAGGCATTACTGGAAACAGAAATAGTAGAAGGGAATATACCTTGGTTGATAGGGACAGTAGTTATGGATAAGTTAAATGCTAGGATAGATTTTGGTAAAAAATATTTAGAATGTCATCATTCTTTAATAAATGATAAAATACCTATTAGTATAGATAGTAAGGGTCATATCAGGATAAAACTAAGGGAAAAAGGGAAAATGAAGGGTGTCTGGCTAACGCTTAGGGAAAATAATTCAATACTTAATGAGGAAAAATGGAAAAATACATGTTTACGTATACATTTACAATTCGGTCATTGCTCTTTTGACAAACTGCAACAGATGATTGATAAAGCATGGGGTCAAGACGAGGATTATGAGAGGTTGAAGAAGGAAAGATTACAAACGTTAAAGGAGATTTGTAGTAATTGCGAAACTTTTAAGAAATATAAGAAACACCCTGAAAGGCCTATATAGTAGGATTACCTCTTGCAAAACATTTTAACGAAGTACTATCAATGGACATAGGTGAATTGGAAGGTGAAAAATTTCTAGTCATGGTGGATTGGGCAACACATTATTGTCAGGCAAAATGGTTAAAAGATAAGAAACCCTCTAACATAATGGAATGTGTAATGGAGAAATGGATTAGTTATTTTGGAGCTCCCTTAAAAATAATAACCGATGGAGGCAGGGAATTTCAAAATGAAGAAATAATTGAATTTACTGAAAAATGGGGTATAGAGATGTTATGTACAGCGAGTGAGAGCCCGTGGAGCAACGGTAAAAGTGAAAAGACAGTAGGGATTTTGAAGGAGGGTATGAGGAAATTAAAAGAGGAAGGAGTTAAAGGAAGAGATTGGATATTAATGTGGATGGTCAGTGCGAAAAATGATAGAATAATGAGTGGTGGATACTCTCCTAATCAGAAGGTGTTTGGGATGTTTTATCGAGGTAAAAATGAGATGGAACGTGTCAGCCCTGCTGAACTAGAAGAAGAAGTAGAAGGAGCAAAATTAAAAGAACTAATGGAATTACAAATGTTGGTTCAGGATTAAGTACAAGAGAAAGAATGTAGAGATCGTATAAGGAGGGCTTTAAAAGGTAAAATTAGAACACATAGAATAGATGAAGCCCAAGTAGGAGACAAAGTCTATTATAAGAAAAAGGGTGAGGAAAAATGGAGAGGACCTGGTAGAATAATTGGGAGAGATGGGAAAATAGTATTGGTTAAACATGGAGCCTTGATTAGAGAGGTGAATAAAATACATAAAACGAAAATACAAAAAGTAAGTGAGAAGGATGAAGAAAATAAAAATGAAAAGATAAAGGAAGTTTTTGAAGAAGAAGATGAAGAAGAGGAGGAGGAGGAAGAGGAAGAGGAGCAGGAAGAAGAGATAGAGGAGGATGAAGAAGAGGAGGAGTTTGTTCAGGAAGAAGGAGGAGAAGAAGAAGGTGAATTTGGCGAAGGTGATGGGATTCGTTATGTTGATATTAGAAAAGGTAAAAATTACAGAATAAGACACGATGATGAAGAGTGGTGGAGAAGAGTAAAAGTGATGAGTTTGGGAGGTAAAAGAGGAGGTAAGTATGATGGTACTTACAATGTCCAGGATTTAGATTCAGATGAAAAGTTTTGGGTTGACTTAAGAGAATATGAAGTGGAGGACGATAAAGAGGAATCGTATTTTATTGAAGATAAAGTATGTAATACCAACAGTAAAGATTTAGAGAATGCGAGGAAAATCCAAGAAGCAAAGAAGAATGAGATTAATAGTTGGAAAGAAAACAATGTGTTTGAAGAGATAGAAGAAAGTAAAGGGACTAAGATTCTTAGGACGAGATGGATAATTACTGAAAAAGAGAAAGGAGGAAAAATATGCAAAGCAAGATTAGTGGTTAAGGGTTTTATGGAAAAAGACTGTTTAGGAATAGAAGATTGTGAAGCTCCCACGTTTTCTATAGAAGGGTTAAAAATAATACTTTCAATAATAAATATGAATGATTGGCAGGTAAAGACCTTAGATGTGAAGACAGCATACTTACAAGGAAAAGAAATGGAAAGAGAAGTGGTGATAAAACCTCCTGGGGAAGCCAATACTCTAAAATTATGGAAGCTAAAGAAAACTGTATACGGTTTAAAGGATGCCGCAAGGAAGTGGTATGAGAGTTTAGTAGAACTGTTGATGAAAATTGGAGGGAAGAGGAGTAAAATAGATAACACAATATTTAAATGGGAAGAGAATGGTGGTGTTTGTGGAATAATGGGAATACATGTAGATGATCTCATATATGGCGGTAATAAAATGTTTGAGGAAAAAAATAATATCAAAATTAAAGAAAGAGCTGAAGGTTGGTAGAGAAGAAAGCGTTATTTTTAAATATTTAGGGATAGAAGTGGAACAAAAGAAAGATGGTGATATTGTTATAAGTCAAAAGAGTTATTCAAGGGATAAATTAATAATAAGAAAACTACACAAGGAGGATAAGGATGAAAGGTTAAATGAAGAGGAGATGACAGAATATAGATCTTTGTTAGGAAAATTAAACTGGATGTCACAAAATACTAGACCTGACCTTAGTTTTGATGTGAGTTTTTTCGGAAGAAATATGAAAGAGGCCACTGTGGAAGACTACCAGGAGTTAATTAAGGTGGCTGAAAGAGCAAAAAGAGAAGAAATGCAAGTGAGAATACCAAAGTTAAAAAGGGGAAGAATGCGTTTGGAAGTTTATTCTGACGCATCTTTTGGTAATGTGAGTGAGGGTAGGACACAGATAGGTTATTGTATAAGGATAAGAGATATTGCAGGTAACATCTGTCCTTTGTTATGGAAATCAAAAGTAGCCAAGCGTGTGGTAAGTTCAACTTTGTCGGCCGAAACCCTGAGCATGGTGGAAGCTATTGAATGGGGAGAATACATTAAATACTTGTGGGAGGAATTGACAAATATTAATGATCCAGTTAAGCTGGACATAATTGCAATGACAGACTGTAAGTCGTTAAGAGACAGCATAAATTCTACTAAGGGTGTAAAAAATAGAATATTAAGAATAGAATTAGCTAATTTAAAGGAAAAGATGGAGAATAGAGTGATAAAGTCAGTTGAATGGGTAAATTCAAGGTTGCAATTAGCAGATGGTCTTACAAAAAAGAATAATAGGAAAAATCTATTAGAATTGAGAAAGGCTTTGGGATGTGATTAAGGGAAAAAACAAAAAAAATAAACTATAATATACTTGATTATTTTCAGGTAAGTTTGTGGCATGTTTCACGATGTAGGGGCCTGCGCTTATTTTGTTTGTATCGTTTCATTTTTGTAAGTTGTTTTTTACTTATTTGTCTTGTATTTTTCTTTATAGGATTAGGACCAAATTTGAATATAGTTTTTGTTTGTTGGATTCGTATATTTGTTTTGACATATATTATTAATTGTGAATAATATAATCCTTAAAATTATTCGACTGGATATTTGGATATTGATTTCTTCGTTTTGTGATATTGGTTCATCAATTTCGTCTTTTGGGTCTGATGTAAGAATCTACAAGGCTTATTAGTTTTTCTCCGGAATTTTATGATAAAACCTTCATTTACTTATAACTTATTCTCTTACTACTTCCTCACTGTCCTACTCTTGAAGGTCTTTATCCCTTGGGAGATGACTTTTTAGGTCCACCATTAAGTGAAGGACCTTTATCGTTTCAAAGGTATAGTGTATATGCTGTTGTTTTGATTTTTTGCCTTTATTTACTTCAATTCTATATTCAAATTAACTCAAGTAGCAAGGAGGGGGTGTTAATCAACAAAACTATCAACTAACCGAAAATCACGCAGATGAGCACAGACGCGGGCTTTAAAGTGAGGGAGATAAAATTGAGTAGGAAACACAGAAGATGGAGAGAATTCACAGAAACAGAGGTGGCCAGGAAAGAAGGAGGCCACACGAACTAGTCCTGGAGTTGCTTAATATCAACGACAAAACTCATGTGCCGATACAGCACCCCTTGTGCTACGAGGGCGTCTAAAGGTGGTGGTACGCGAGTGCAAAGCTCCCTCGAGCACTTTGCCGCTGCGGTATATGAAAGAGATAAAGCACCAACATCGCTCCGGAAAGCTGGAATTCACCTGAACTAGAAAGAAACGGACAGTTATAAGTCTTTTTTGCCTTTGACTCGACCCTATCCAAAAGCCGGGTGAAACCTGAGCCCCCCCAGATATGAGAGCAGTACTCCATACAAGGGCGGAATGAGGCCCTTGTATAACTGGAGTAAACTGTGGAGAGGAAAAAAAGTCTCGCAGTCTAAACAGAACTCCCAGTTTCTTGAGGCCGCCTTAGCAACCGTTGTGATGTGAGGTTTCCAAGACATTTTTTTGTTTATGTAAGGCCAAGGAATGTTTATATTTCAATAGTAGAGACGAGAGAACCGTCGAAAGAGATAGGAAAAGTTAGAAGGTGTCCTTAGAGAGGGAGATTTGAAGAAGTTGAGTTTTTTAAAGAATTGAAATTTCACAAGGTTGAAGACGACCCCACCCGAAATTCTTATCCAGATCAGCGAGATAGAATCGGAAAGATTAAGACGAGAGGCAATTCTAGAAGTAAAAGAGGGAGCTGAATTTGACATGAGTTGAAGAATGAAGGGTCGAGTCATCGGCATATGAGTGATAGAGTAGATGTGCAGGTGAAAGAAGATCAATCATGGAAGTTGAGACTCCTGTGAGTGAGTGGCTGGATCGCATCGGAGTGAAATTGACAGAAAAGGACGCAAAAAACCCAGGACAAAAGATGATATTGAGGGATCCTTAACGAAAAACTAGACATAAAGTAAGCAAAGAGAAGGAGGAAACCCAAAGGAGGGGAGCTTGGAGAGCAGTGACGCGTGCCATACTCCCTCAAATGCTTTGGATATGTTCAAGCGCATCCACGCAAGTCTGCCCCGTAGTTCCTAAGGGCGGAAACCATAAATCGGTTAATAGGAAAGTAATATCACCAGTAGAGACCTCGAACGCCGAAGCCGTACTGGCGATCGGAAAGAAAAGAATGAGATTCTAGATCATCTCAGAAGTGAGAGTTTGCGTGGTTACGAACATCTTAGATAGAATACAGTGAGAGCTATAGGGCGAATTAGATAGAAGGATCAGAGCGGCTTCCTTTTTTCGAATAGGTTGGACATGTTGCGTGCTTCCACACTGAGGGAAAGTGTTAGTATTGAGACATAGAGAATATAGTTTGATCGAGGGGAGGGGATAGCTCGAAAGCACACTCCCTCAAAAACTCGGGAGGAATGCCATCCGGGCCCCCCGCCTTCCTAACGTTCATAGATCTCAGGAGCCCCATGCACCCGATCAAATGTATCACAGGCAAAGACATAGGAAACCTGAGAGGAGAAGGTGGAGGAAGGAGAATGCCAGAGTCGTCCCAGGGTTGAGTTTAGAGGAAATAGGAGCCGAAGAGATTGGCCTTTTTCAGTTGGAGAGTTAGCACAGAGCCATCAGATCGAATAAGAGAGGGAAAGGTAGATTTACAGAAGTTGTTAGAGAATTTTTTGGCAAGAGGCCAGAAAGATTTTCAGTAGGAGAACCAAGAGTTGCGCACTTTCGTTTTATGAAAGCCCGCTTTGGCTCGTCGAAGAGTAATCCTGCAACGATTTCTAGCTGAATGAAATTAGCGAGAGTGAATAGGAGAAACGAGAATTTTTCCACCGGCCGATAAGCGCTGTCTCTGCCTGAAAATGGCCAAAGACAGGCATACGATCGAACCATGGATTATGAGGAGAGAAAGATTTAGTCGAAGAAGGAAATGAACCTGCTCATCCCGTCAACGATTATAGCTCCCACCTTAGTGGCAGAATCCGAAGCGTCATCAAGTCAAAGCAGTCACTCTAGCTATAGATAGCGTAGAAGCGATGCAAAGCCCCCAATCGTCCAATTAAATTGCCAGAAGAAACGCTAGGGCAGGATGGAGCTGTTGAGAGAAAGTATTAAGTTAAGAAGATATAAGGTTGTGTTCAGATTTACGCAATAGGAGCGAAGGTAGTGTATTTATAGAGAGAGGGACTAGTAGTGAAACATATGTCAAGTGAAGTGTGTTTTCAAGAATTGTTAGGACGATCCGGAATGTGTGTAGGTTTCTTAATTAGCAACTGTCCCAGATCGTTAAGAATGCTGAAAATGATTCGGCCTCCTCCCCCACCTAAATCAGTATGAGAGGACCCCAACCAATCAGTGTTGTTGTACATTGAAATCCCTAAATAGAGGACCTCAGTATTTGTGAAAGATATAACAGTCTCGTGAGAGGTAGTAAGGTAAGATTCAAAGAAAGAGTGAAAAATTTCTGTTCTGTTAGGAGAACAGTAGCAGAAAGCACAAGATTATTGTAGTAGAGGAAGAAAGATTTTGAGCCCAAAGATCGAATTTAGGAGTTCGAGATTCACAGAGACGTGTTAACAGGAGATTAATGTTTTACATAGGCAAACACTGCCACCCTTCAGACGGAAATTATGAAATAATTATAGTTGGGCTACATTAAACGAGTTAGAGGGTGAATTCTTAGCCATCTGAGTCTCAGACAGGAGCAAAAGTTAGGGTTAGAGTTAGATAGATGATATTCAACAGAGACGAAGTTAGATTTTAAGCCGCCGATGTTGGTAAAGTTAATAGAAAGCCCACGTCTATGCAAATGTGCCATCTTTCCAACCACACACACACAAACCACAACTCGCACAACACACAAATCAAGAACAATAGACTAAAACAAATGAAGAAATCGGGATAAAAATTAAATAAACTAAATCCCAACTTAAAAAATTCGAGCACTAAAATTAAATTAAAGAAAATATAATAAAACATATACTACTAATAGCACTAAACCTGAGCCTAAACAACTTTGCTTACACTTCCCTAAAATTTATTAAATCATGGCTCCTACAAAAGAAAAAAAAATGAAAAAAATTAAAACTGTAACTTGTCTTTTTAAAACTCACTTTAAATATCGCCGAAACGAATAAATAATTGTTTTCAATTGATACAATTTAATAAAACTTTCATTAAGAAACAACAATGAGATGTTTAAAAAAAAAACAGCACACACACACACCACTTTCACTAATGCACAGAATATAATAATATACAAATAACGCCTAATAAGATAAAGATAAAAAAACTTTCGACCCGGAAGCAACTTTCAAAGCACGTCCACACTCCACAAGATTAAAACACTATATAATATTTATATATATTTTACTTCAAAATTATATTTATATATATATAATATATTATATATATATATATATTTATATATATATTTATATATATATATATATATTATATATATATATATATATATATAATATATATATATATATATATATATATATATATATATATATATATATATATATATATAAAGTCATATATATATAATATATATAGTATATATATATTATATATATATATATAATATATATATATATATATATATATATATTTGGAAAGTCAAATTTTTGAGTGTCTGTGTTTAAGTTCTATGATTTTCTAGTCTAAAATAAAGAAGAGAATATTTAAAAGAAAAATATAAAGATTTTTTATTTCTTTTATTATATTATCCATCCTTAAATACAGAAATTTAATTAAAACTTCTTTTGAAGTTGGAAAAGTGAGTTTTCCATGGAAAACTAATGGAATGTAGCACTACAGAAAATCTTTATCGATTCAAGCAGATAAAGATGTTACAAAAAGTAAAAAAAGTAACAAATTTTATGATTCCATGTAGAGTTCCAAATTATTTACCAACTCTCAATGTCGTCTCTCTCTCTCTCTATCAACGCCACCCACAAAAAAAGGGGGGGAAAAAGAAAAAAAAAGACTGGTATTAACTATTTCTTTTTTATATTCCTCTTTTCCACAGATTGTGGGTGAGGTGAGCAACATACACCGGAAATAGGAAAGTTAGTAAAAGAACATGTAAGTTGAAAAGATAGTGCCCTACTATCAACTTAAGAGAGAGCACGTCATAGCAAAAAAAAAAAAAAAATCCATCCTAGTGTTTCACAAGACTTCGATGGCCCTTCACTGTGGTATCTCATCGACGTTGGGTTCATTCCCTGGGCCAGGTCCCCAACATAACACCTCACAAAACCCAAGCCATTCACTCCTATTATACACGTTTCTTCTCGCCTCTGCCAAATACATTAATTTCCTTCAGACATTCGTTTACTGATTCAATCCACTTTTTCTTCAGTCTCCCAGCCAGTCGATTCATAGCACACTTACCACCATGCATAAGTTTAATCAACCAACTATCATCCATCCTTTCCATATGTCAAACCATCACAATACACACTCGTTATTCCTTTCAATTTACGCCATTTATTCACACCATAACAACTAAATTTTACCAATTCCTTCTCACACCATAACATCGACCCCAAAAATAATTCATCTGAACAGATTGTACCTTAGGTCTATACAGTCTCTTATTACGTATACCATAGTTTCACTACTAAACAACACCGGTAACAACATACCCTCATGCAAAACCCTAGCTCACTAGTCTTAGTCACTTTTTTGTACTCATCAAGGATTTAATTTCACCAGCCACCTTCCAACCATTAACAACTTTCCAACTAACTCTGCAACATTCATTCCCTTTTCATCCAACATATAGACTAAAATATTTAAAATCAAATACTTGTTCAATTGCCACATCCAACAAGATTTGACACCTCGGACCTCTCCTCACTCACCACTACCATCACCTTACTCCTACCTATATTTACTTTCAAACCCTTCCTTTTACACACCCTGCAAAACCCCCCTCTACCAATCCTCTCAAACTTTCTTTAGATTCGCCACACAAAACCAAATCATCAGTCACTTACAAAAAGCAGGGTACCCACCATTCTCTTCCATCCTCCATCAGACTAACACCTTTTTCTACTTCTAATTCTTTTTCCACCCAATCCATATACAAATTAAATAGCCAAGGAGACAACATATTCCTACGATACTCAAATATTAATATTAAACCATTCTCACTCCACTCTATTATTCTTACAACAAGCGTTCACTATCGAAATACTTTGATTTTCTATTGAAAATCTACCACCAACACCATATATCACAAAAACATCTGCCACAAATATAAATAAAAAAATAGGCATTACCTTATTCGACCTATAAAACCCCTCGTCCTTTAAGAGTTTGGTATCGGTTGATAAAGGTTTGTGATCATTATAATATTTTTCTTTAACGACTCTCATTGTTGGGGTCCTATAGATAAAGAGCGACCCAAAACGTTCTTATGAACTCTTTTACACTCTGTGTTTGAGAAGCTCTAACAATATGAGGTCCTTCTACTTCTTCAGTCTCCAAATTCACAGTATGAACTTTGACAGTAATGCCTAAAAATCATTATATATATATATATATTATATATATATATATATATATTATAATATATATATATATATATATATATATATATATTATATATATAACTATATATATTATTGTTGTTATATATATTATATATACGGTATATATATATATATATATATATAGATATTATATAATATATATATATATATATATATATAGTTATAATATATATATATATATATTATATATATATATTATATATATATATATATATACAGTAATATATTATATATATATATATATATATATGTTATAGTATAGTAATAATATTATAGTATATATATATATATATATATATGTGTAGTATAATAATTATATATATTATATAATATATATATTATATTAGTATATATATATACCTAATATATAGTATATATATATATATATATATATATATTATATATATATATATATATACTATATATATTATATTATATATATTATATATATATATATATCCGGTAAATATATAAAAGGTAGAGTAGTGCACTCGCGGCGGACGAAAAGTAACCTGCCCATTTGGTCTTTATGGTGTTGTAGGGTATTTCGCCCTTCCCCATGAACATTCCAATGGCTCAATCGATTAGCCTTTCTCTTTTGCGTTCGTATCCACACTCCTCTTCCAGACACCTTACAGACATTACCTTATATCCTGTGAGTGGGGGAGAAAAGAATTGAACACACCTATGTTTCTGCGTGTCGTAGAAGGGGACTAAAAAGACAGTGGTTGTTGGGTTGGCTGCCTACTACCAATTATATTTTGCCAGGAATGCATGCATAACTGAGAAGGTCGTTGGGTCCACCGTAATCGACCTTCTAATCTCTGTCCGAAAAGTTTATGGAATCGTGTGGGTACATGGAATGTCAAAGGAATAAATAATGAGGAGAAAAAAAAAGAGAGGTGATGGATGTGTTTAGAAAGGGTAAATTTGATTTGCTAGCAGTGAGTGAGGCAAATATGAAAGGAAACTTTGAAGATGAGTGTGTTGGTGTGAAATGTGGTGTGTGTGCCTGGTGTGTAAAGGAGTGCGAGGGAAGAGGAAAGTTGCGATTCTGATGAGTGACCTGCGGCACAGAGATACTGTGGATTTTGTTTGTGTGAGTGCTAGAATTTAATGGTCAAATTTAAGTTTGAAAAGGTCAGGGAATGTGGTGGTTGTGATATATGGTCCATCTGAGGGTGATGTTGAGGAGAGTGGGATTTTCTGGGATAATCTGAATGATGTTCTGGATGGGGTGAGTAGGAGCTTGGGATTGATTGTGTTGGGTGACCTAAATGTTGGATAGGTGATCAAAAAAGGGATGGTATAACGGTGGCTTTGGGGTGTTGGAGAAAAAAGAATAGTAGGAAGGTGATTGATTTCCTATGAGGAGAGAGTAATGTGAATGTAAACTTTTTTAAACACAAGAATATTCAGAAGTATACTAGAGTTGATGAGGTAGAGATGGTATTCGAAGTGAAAAGTATGATTGATTTAGTGTTAGTGAAGAAGGAGATGTTGAAGTATATGTTGGATGTTAAATCAGTGAGGGGGTTTGGGATGAGATTATCGGACCATTATGTTGTTTTATGCGAGATTAAAGTGTTAGTGGGGGTTTGGATGAAGAGGAAGGTGATATGGAAGGAAGTGAGTTTGGGAAAAAAAAAAAAAAAAAGAAAAAATTAAGAGTAAAAAGTTAGGTGAACAAGGTAATAAGGATAAGTATTAAAGAGCGCTTGCTGCACATAAATCAGTTGAATGTGAAACAAGTTGAAACTGAACAAATCTGAACGCAAATTAAGAAAGAGATTGTTAGTACTGCGAGAGAAGTATGTGGACGTGCTAAAGTAGGAGGTAAGAATATTAACAGTGAGTGGTGGAATGAAGAGGTGATGCAAGTGGTTAAAAAGTAAAAAAATAGCAGCGTGGTTGAATGTACTAAAGAGCCAATGATGAGGTCTCAAAAGAAATGTGTTTGAAATTATATACGGAGGAAAAAAAGGAAGACTAAGATGCATACGTAAGAGAAAAAATGAGGTAAATGAGACTTACAGAGAGACTAGGAAACTCTTCTGGAAGGACGCGCGAAAGATTAAGAATGGATTTGGAAGTTGTTTAACAAAGCGTTTATGGTGGGTACAGTTCCGAGAAATTGGAGGACAGCAGTAATAGTAACCTTATATAAAGTAAGGAAGTGTAGGAAATATATAGGGGAAATAAGTTTAATTGAGTGTTCAAGGGAATGATATAATGCTGGTATGTTGGTCGAAAGAGTGCCATCGAGTGACTGAGGGAATGATTGAGAAGAACAAGGTGCATTTAGAAGTGGTAGAGGACGTGTGGATCAAATTATTACATTGAAACAAATGATTGAGAAATGAGAGAAGAATAAATTGTATTTAAGGTTTATGGGTTTGTCACAAGCGTATGATACAATTAATAAGGAAGCTCTATTGCCAGGTATAAGTGATATATGGTGGTTGGGTGGTAGGCTTCTGAATGGAATCAAAGTATGTATGAAGATAGTGAAGCATGTATAAGAATAAAATGGAGTTGAAAGTGATTGGTTTAGTATTAATCGCGGGCGGAGTGAGGCAGGGATGGTGTTATATCTCCTTGGTTATTCAAGTTTGTAATGTGATGGGGTTATTGAAAGAATTGGACTTAGGGGTGAGCAGGGAAAGTGTTAGAATGATGGGAATTGGAAGGGTGTCGAGTAGCCCAACCTATTATATGCGTATGATTTGGCTTTGTGTGGCGAATCTGAAGAGTAGAGTTTGAAGGGTTTGGCAGGTGTGTGTTAAAATGACGGGTTTTGAAAGTAAAAGTGTAGATAAGAGTAAGGTATGGTAGCGAGTGAAACAGTCCGAGATCGGGGTTAAAGTGTTGTTGAGTTGGTGGTGATGGGCAGACTTGGAACAGTGGTTCTGAGTTATAAAGATATTAGTAGGTATATAAGGCTTGAATGAAAAGGGGAACTGGATGATGTGGTAGATGATGGTTATGTTTAGAAAGTTTTGTGATGGTGGATTAGGGTGGCTGGCTGTTAAGTTAAATCCTTTGTGAGTGTAAAGGGACTTAAGTCTTGAGTGAATTGTGGTTTTTCATTGAGAGTTATGTTGTCCGTATCCTGGTGTCGTTGTTGTATTAATATAATGTAGTGAAATCGTGTTATGGTCTGGAATAAGTAG